>JBAMJV010003743.1:0-43883 GCA_037951105.1 Echinarachnius parma
CCTCAAGCAGATATATACTAGCAACTAATGAGGATATTATTGCTTTAAATGAAATATAAACCTGGAATATATTTTATTTGTAATGTACCAAGATTTATCTGGCATCCTTCTCAGTTGAAAAGCAAATCACATCTCCGGTTTCATTTCCCTTTTACTATCCACAATTGTTGCCACTCAAATGACAACCGAGTGAAATTAAATGCCAAAACTAAATATTGGGTTAGCATCATTCTCAACTAAAAATGACACATCTCTTGTTTGTTTGCCCTTTACTCTAATTTGCAATACCGCTCAAATTACAATTCACTAATAATCAATGCCAAAACTATATAATGGACCAAGTTATTTTTTTGCATCCTTCTCAATACAAAGCAAATCACAACCCTTGTTTCTCGTTTTGTTTTAAAAGGGATAGTTGAGTTCTGGTAAAGAAAGTACAGTTTTGGTCAAACTGAATTTTAGTAACCAAAACCTGCACAATTACATTACAAACTAATAGTAATAACTCTACCATGCTCAAAAGGAACAAAACATTACAAATGACTAAGTAAAAAGCCTGTTATCATGCAAAAAGAGCCGTTAAAACTCAAGAGGGCGCTCCATGAACACTCATCGGTTTCAATCATTTTAAATAAAATATTGTGCATGTGATGTTTTGTTGAAATAGTGATTAGAGAGAGAGATAATCGACTACTATTTAAAAACCTTTTTTGTAGATTTTTGAAAAGAGGAAGCATTTTTAAAGATTTTTTAATGGCTGGTTCAAAATTATTGAATATTTGTGGGGCCCCACATTTATTACATGGATATTTCGGACATTTCTGAACCGATTTTGATCAAATAAAGTTTATTCTGTCATTAAAATTGTATGCTCTTTCGAATTTGACACTCAGTTTTTCATTATCTCACCAAAAAATTATTTTGTGTAGCGCTCTCTATACCAAAACTCAACTATCCCTTTAAGTTGTTACTATAATTGCACACAATACCATGATACCACTAAAATAACAATCGAGTGATATTTGATGCAAAAAAGAAGTGAATTATTTGTACTTGATTCCTTCTCAACTGAAAAAACACACTTCTTGTTTCTGTTTTTCAATTTTTCACTATAATTTTGCAATACCACAACACCACTCAAATGACAACTCAGTGATATTCAATGCCAAAAGTACATAACAGACTGAATTATTTTCTAGCTCAATATAACAACAAAATCTTTTTTTTTTTTTTTTTTTTACTATATTTTCACAATATAAATTCAGTGATATTTAATGCCTAATAGACAATGTTATTTCCTAGCATCGTTATCAATTGAAGAAAGAAAACACATCTTTTGTTCCTTTTTTAAAATTATAATTATGCAACACTACCATAATGATAACACTTAAACTACTAGGATCAGCAGCTCCGGGGTGTTTCACAAGGTTCCTAAGTCAAACTTAACACTAAGTTAGACTAATTATGGCAAGCCATTCGTAGCTTCGGAATTAAACATAGTAAAAAGCCAAAATGCATATATTTTAAACTTTCAACAAAATTTTACATCAATAACTCTGTTTTATCAAAGTCTCTTTGATAAAAGAAAATTTCAATGTTTAAAGAACTCGTTCAAGCATTTAACATTTAACTAATGGCTTTTAGATCATTTTAAAGTCCAATTTAGTGATAAGTTTGATTTGAAATCTTTGTGAAATACCTAATTTTACAAGCCGTGGCTTTTTAGGTGTATTCCCTGATCACTTTTATGTTTGTATATATTGTATTGTTTTTATTTTTGAAATATAAATGAATGAATGAATGAGAAAATAAAACACCCCCACGTCTCCTTTGAATTTTACTGCATCCATTGGCTTTTTAGAGTGGGTTTAAAATATTATTTAGACATTTTTTTTTGCTAATCCAATTAATGTTAGCACTTACCTCGCTCTAAATGGGGGTAGATCAGCCTTTAAAGGACAATGAAACTATGGCTTTCGGCTACTATTATCATTTAGAGGGTGAACAGACATTTTATTTGATACATGACTTGGCAATTTTGGCTCTACTGGATCCCATGAAATCCTTCTGTGAACATACCCAAATTTTACTAATTGTTACGGTGGCAAAAGATGATGGGAGCGGCCATGTTCATGTAATTACCCGACATGCTTTGCAAATTCTGACGACTGTGCGGATGGCAGAACAAAAAGATCTTCTCACAACAAGAAAATCTTTTCACTGATTTGCAGACTCATCAAAGCATCTACAAGTATTCAAACAATGGTAGTTAAGTGCAGGAATGCATTATTGTTCGATCACATGCTATAAGTCCGCACAGACCTAACAATGGCGGCCTCCAGCGTTCGCGTGAATAGTGGTGTACCCGATAGTGTTTTCACATATTTCTTCCAAAGCAGAAATCTGAGTCGGGGTAATGTTATGCGAAATAAACAAGCATATTACGATGTATAAAGTAGGATAAACTCTATTCTAGAGTTGCATTGGCCTTTAATTGATAGTACACCTTTGAGTACTGCTAATAGCCCGGTCACATATCAACGGATTGCGCAACCGGATGTCAAACGGAGAGCTAAATTTTCCATCCGTTCTATACGTTTCTTATCCGTTCCTTGTCCGGTGATGTACGTTGTTCTGTGTTTTGTACATGAAGCAATGGAGACGACTTTCATCACCGGATAATTTAATTTCACAAATTGTCTATTCGTCGGGCATACGTTTCCGATATCCGTTGATATGTGACCGGGCTATAAGATTGGAAGCTCAGCCCCATTTGAATACCATTAATACTACATTTTATTTTTAGAGCAGATTTATGAGCAGTTTTCACCAGTAAAACAAAAATATATATATCTTTGAAGCATTGAAAGTTGTCACTTACCTTGCTCTGAATGGAGGTAGACCAGCTTGCAATTGATATATTATACACCCCAGTGCCCAGAGATCAGAGCTGCATTGGGAGGGAGGAAAACAAAGTTATTTAGATACATGTACAATTAACTATAACTTATTATGTACAGCTCTTATTTTAGGTGGTTAATAAGCACTCTCAATTTTATTGCAGCACAATCATAAACTTTCTACAATTTATGTGTAACTAAAAAGGATTGGGGCTAATTATCATTGTGTAATGCAGTAGATCATTTAGCTAGCTTGTAATTAAAATACTATACACCCCAGTAGTGCCCATAGAACAGAGCTGCATTGGGAGGGAGGAACACAGCTATTACATACATTGTATTTTGTTTTATTATTTATCAGTCTTCTCACTTCACATCTAAGCCCCTGGGCCTTCCAAATTTGAGTCATTCATAAATATTTTGAACCTTTTCTATTTTTATTTGTTTATTTTATTTGTATGTTAAAATTGTTTCACATTTTAATACATGGTTAAATGAAATTCAATAAAATAAAAAAGTCACCTTCGATAAAAGTACTTTTGTACCAATGTACTGGTTTAATTTATGAAAGCAATGACTCTCATTTAATATTTGTTTATGGAAACAACAACCCAAAATTCAATGAAAATGAAACGTTTGAACGACCCTTTTACCTCTTTGTTGCAGATTTTTCTGTTAGAAGCTCCGGGGATACATATTGCGCTGTTCCAACAAATGAATTTGCCCGACCTGGAAAATAAAAGAATTTTAAAGCATGTACATGTAACATCAATGACAATCAAATAATTAAAAAGAATGTATATCAGATGGGTGTTTCACAAAGAATCTACGTTGGACCTCTAAGTTGGACCTAACAATTATGGAAAGCCATTTGTAAACCTTGGGATAAAACATATTCAAAGCAAAAAAATACAAGTAATTTGAGACTTCAAACAAAAACAAAAATATATCAATTATTTCAAGACTCCTTGATAATAACTGATTTTATCAAACATTATAATGCCTTTGCAAAAGGACTGTTTTAATAATTTTACATAGAAATTAACGGCTCTCCAAAATTGTTAGGTCCAACTTAGAGTTAAGTTCAATTTAGAATCTTTGTGAAACACCCCTTGTACAATATTATTGTCACCTCTGTCATGAATGAAAATATACAGGAATTTGTGTCAAGATTCAATTTAGTTATTTTCACTCAATTTTGATGTTCACTACATTTAGTGTTAAGGGGTGTATTATGAAGTACCTCTGAATATACTTTGAACTCATGGGGAGGGGTGCTGAGAAAGCCCCCCCCCCCCCCCCCCACTCTCCCTAAAAAAAAAAAAAAACACGTTTTAGCAAATATCACCTAATAATTGCGTAGCAAGTGGCTGATGACTTCATTACAAAAAATATATTACGAATAACAAACTATAAAAGCAAAATATTGTCATAATCCTCTTGTTATTGTTATTGATATTTTGTTATTGTTATTGATTTCCTACAGTTTATTCGTAAGCAGGATATTGATCAACAAAACTAGGTAGTAAGATGATTAAAGTTAAGCTGGGATAAAGAAATAAATAATGAACAATAACATTTCACCACTATGACATGTTTGTGCGCGAGATAACACTTTCTATTAATGAAAAACAAAGAATTTAGAAAATAATTGAAACCATTACTGAAAGCACTCATGATGGATAAGGGGGAAATTACACGTCCATTACACAAAAAGGTTCATGAGAAGTATGTCGTCCTAACAAGTTTTACCTTCAGCGTATTTACATATTTGCGTTTTCTTTTATATATTGTCGTAAGTCATTCTGAACAATCTTGCAGTACTCGGCAGAGTCAAACATAAATGAGGACAACATACTACTTAGGATGATGCAGAAAAGAAAATGGTCAATATACAACAACAGACTACATATTTTTATTTTGCCCAAGACAGCCAAGTAAAATTCACATTTCTCATATTTCTGTGCCCCCCCCCCCCCCCCCCAAAAAAAAAAAAAAAAAAAGAGAAGAAGATAGCAAAAAATAAACCCAACAAAGTAGAAATCCAGTTATATTTGGACAAATGTAAGTTCCCTTTCTTTGCCCAAGACAAGCAGGTCAAATCCAGATTTCCCCCCCCCCCCCCCCCAACAAACAAAAATAATAATAATAAATAAAACAATTATAAATTATAAAAAAAGATTACAAAAAAACAAAAATGAAACCAACAAAGTAGAAATCCAGTTATATTTGGACGCCCATTCAGAGAAGTAAAATTTGGCAGTAAAGATAGGATTCTGATGTTTACAGATTTCCTTTTCTTTACGTCACAGAAAATGATTATGATAAGTATTGCATATTGCATTAACAAGAGTCAGAGATATATGAAGACAACAAACAAAAACATACATTATACTAAAGGAATAACAACAAAAAAGTCAAATATAAATATATGAAATCTTACAACTCTGTCCACGAAAAGAGGTAAACTTGTCAAGTTTCTAATCATGGTAGTATTGTATTATAAGTGGATAAGTACTGTATACAAGGGGTAATAATATCATTGTAAAGCGCTTAGAGATGATTATCAATCATATTAGGCGCTATATAAAACAAAACATTAATTTATTATTATTATTATACAAGATCCTCAACATTTACAAACAATTTAATTTGTTTACCTTTTCCTTCCCTGGCGTCATCGGCCCCAATTATCTTGGCCGTACCAAAGTCTGTGATTTGTATGTGCATGTCTGCACTGAGTAGGATGTTTTCTGGCTTCAAATCTCTGAATAATAGGAGAAAAATAATAATAATAATAATAATGACACATGTGTTTAATGAGTATTCAGGCTTCAAATCTCTGAATAATGGGGGGGGGGGGGGGAAATACAAAAATGACAAGTGTGTTCACTGAGTAGGATGTATTCAGGCTTCACATCTCTGAATAATAGGAGAAAAATAATGATAATAATAATAATAATGACAAGTGTGTTCACCGAGTAAGATGTATTCAGGCTTCACATCTCTGAATAATAGGAGAAAAATAATGATAATAATAATAATAATAATAATAATGACAAGTGTGTTCACTGAGTAGGATGTGTTCTGGCTTCAAATCTCTGAATAATAGAAGGAAAATAATAATTATAATTATAATAATAATAATATAATGACAAGTGTGTTCACTGAGTAGGATGTGTTCTGGCTTCAAATCTCTGAATAATAGAAGGAAGATGATAATAGTAATAATAATAATACAACTAAGGAAAAGCATGTGGGAGGCTAAAGAGAGAAAAGGATAAAAGGAGGAACAAATAACATCATAAGGACTAGTGCGTCCAATGAGTAAGATGTATTCAGGCTTCAAATCTGTGAATAATGGTGGGGGGGGGGGGGGTAGGAAATAAAATAATGACAAGTGTGTTCACTGAGTAGGATGTTTTCTGGCTTCAAATCTCTGAATAATAGAAGGAAGATGATAATACTAATAATAATAATACAACTAAGGAAAAGCATGTGGGTGACTAAAGAGAGAAAAGGGATAAAGGGAGGAACAAATAACATCATAAGGACTAGTGCGTCCAATGAGTAAGATGTATTCAGGCTTCAAATCTCTGAATAATAGACGAAATATAATAATTATAATGATAATAATAATGTGTGTCTCCAATGAGCAAGATGTATTCAGGCTTCAAATTTCTGAATAATAGACGGAAAATAATAATTATACTGATAATAATAATAATAATGACAAGTGCGTCCAATGAGTAAGATGTATTCAGACTTCAAATCTGTGAATAATGGGGGGGGGGGGATCAAATAATGACAGGTGTGTTCACCGAGTAGGATGTGTTCTGGCTTCAAATCTCTGAATAATAGAAGGAAGATGATAATACTACCGTAAAACTCTGTGTATAAGACGCACTTTTTTTCCGTCGGAAAATTTTCAAAGTGGGGGGTGCGTCGTTTACACAGGTATAGCAACAAACCCTGTAGTCATGTTGAATGTGTATACACATGGTTTAGTGCATGACAAGAGCTTGCTGTCAGTTGTAGCATTCAGCAAAATATACCTTTTTCTCACACAAAAAATATTGGTTACAGATGTAACTAGATGGATCTTCGATTGCGCGCAATCGAAAATTATGCCTCCGCTATCACACGATTTTAATATCAAGCCCAAATTAACATGCACTGATTTAAATTTTTTTTTTTTTTTTCATATATTTTGAGTGCTGTGACCTTGACCATATGACCCCAATCTTTGATGGCTCCCTAAAAAACATTCAGGTACCAAGTTTGATTGAAATCTGACATTTAGTTCTTGAGATTTTGGCATTACAAGCTTTTTTGCATGTATAATGAGTCCCGTGACCTTGACCTCAACTTGTGACCCCAACATTTTACGGCTACGTTGACTCTTTATGATACATTCAGGTACCGAGTTTGATTGAAATCTGACATTCAGTTCTTGAAATTTTGTACACTCATACCAAGTTTGAAATTGATCCGTCAACCGGTTCTTTAGATATCGCAAGAACAAGGCATTTTTGCGCATACATTGAGTCCTGTGACCTTGACCTTTGACCTCATGAACCCCAAAATCTAATCAGATCATTGTCACCCCAATATCTACACTAATACCAAGTTTAAATTTGATCCGTCAACCACTTCTTGAGATATCGCGAGAATGAGGCATTTTTGCATATATTGAGTCCTATGACCTTGACCTTTGACCTCATGACCCCTAAAATCTAATCAGATCATTGTCACCCCAATATGTGCACTCATACCAAGTTTGAAATTGATCCGTCAACTGGTTCTTGAGATATCGCGAGAACGAAAATGGGACGGACGGACGGACGGACAACCTGAAAACATAATGCCTCCGGCCACTTTGTTGGCGGAGGCATAAAAATTGCAAGTTTATTGAGCAGTAATACTGCTGCTAATGAATATTCATACATTCGTGAGCAGCAGTACTAATTAAATATGCAATTTTCTAACCAGTGGTTATAAATTTTGCTCATAATTAAAAATAGTTGTTAGTAAATTTAGAAAATTGCATTATATTTAGTGAGTATTGGTGCTCATGAATATTCATGAATATGAATATGAATATTTATGAGCACCAGAGTTACAGCTCAATAAATGTGCAATTCGTGTAACTACTATTTTTATGTGAGAAAATGATGTTGATGAATGCTACATTCAACATTAAGCTATTGGCATGCCCTAGACCAGTGGTATAAGCATTCCAAAAGCACTTCAGGGTCTTTTAACAAAAATACAGGGTGTCCAAAAAACAAAAAAAAAGTGAAAGTTGGGGGTGCGTTTTATACACGGGTGCGTCTTATACACGGAGTTTTACAGTACCAATAATAATACAATTAAGGAAAAGCATGTGGGAGACTAAAGAGAGAAAGAAGATGATAATACTAATAATAATAATACAACTAAGGAAAAGCATGTGGGAGACTAAAGAGAGAAATATTAATATTTAGGATCCAGTGTGTGGGTGACTATTTAAGAGAAAAATGTCAACAAAAAACAGATTATGGAGGAAGAGACAGAGACAACAATCGTATTGAAGGATTGATTGATTTATGTATGCAGGGCTCCGACACTAGCACTTGTCCGTTTGCCAGGCGCAAGTAAATATCGATGTCGGGCAAGTGAAGTTTCACAAAATAGTCTGGTTAACTTGCCCAATTGGGCAACTAACGTTTCTGTTCAACCACGAGAGAAAATGTAATTCCTTACATCATGTAAATGTCATCCAGAAAAAAGCGGGCAAGTCAATTTTCTGTTCGGGCAAGTAGAAATTTGACAATGCATGATTTTACTTGCGGCGCCCCAAATGGGAAAGTAGACAAAAATAGTTAGTATGGAGGCTTGATGCATGAATGTCGCTGCAGAGCAAGATGTTTACGGGATATTATACATGTTTGATCCAGAGGAGATGACACATTATCATGAATAATTTATAAATCAAATGAACAGAATATAATTCAATACAGATGACTAATGATTAATTATACTATTTATAGACAAAGAAACATTATATTATATAAACAGCATCTCAACACATCAATTATCTTCTCGATTTACTTGTAGTTGGGTAAAATGTTTCCAGTCATCGTATCCCTGAACAAATGGGCAAAAACAAAAGAATAATCTATTTAAAGTCTTCATTTCATGAATACTATTATAAGAAAAATTATGAAATGTACAACAATAACAACAAGGTACTCAAACACCGACAACAATAGAATGGGATATGTAATCAATTACCGCGATCAAACAAACAAAACACTTTGGAGTGATCAGAATCACTCTAATTAGCATATATAACAAACAGAAAAGGAGGTCATTATATCGTCATTACACAAATAACAGCACACCACTTTGAGGATCATACTGTTAGAAACAACAAATACAATGCTTACTTCTTGCATACCAGCATACCAGTTGAAAAAAATACACAATTGCCAAAAAGAGTATATACGTACATCTACATGTAGATAAGTAACAGTACTATATTGCACTGTTTTGTTTTGTTTAAATTGTGTAAAAATGTGAAACAATATGTTGACAAACACATGTACATGTACCTGTAAATGCATTTCAGAAATAGACTCATAAATTATGTGTTAATCATACTTGGGAGTAAGCCACTCCCATTCACAAACACCATCCTAAACTGAATGCAGCAACTATTCACGGTGGAAACAAATGTATGGTAGCTTCAAAACCCCAAAGAAAAAAATAAGCTTTTCTTTCCTCCCACAAGTATTATGAATTAAAGCAGTAGGAGCATACATGTACATCGTAAGGACATTTAATAAGTTGTCAATAGCTCTGTCAAGTAAAACAGACATATATATTCTTCTGTTCAAAAGGGACAAATTCAAAATAATGATAATAAAGAAACTGACAAAAGAACAAACCTGTCAAAATCCACAAAATTTGTCTTAACACTCTAGCAGTTCTCACATACATTGTATTTGTATCACCAATAGGGAACAGGTTTCAGTTTTCTAAAACTCTCTTTCTTTATAAAGATATGTATGATTGAGTACTCGGATTTGAAATTCTCTAGTGGATAATGTTGGCCGTGTACAAAGTCAGTGCAATGAATTAGTGAATATTTTTAAATTTTTGCTCATTACTTGGACATTTGATATTCGTTTACCATGGAATTTTCACACATCAGTCAGTGGACATATCAGATCACAGAAAGACACAGTTAATCAATCCTTCATCCTTTTGTGCACATGTCAACAAGTTACTATATATCCCAAATCCTCAAAACTTACTTAGAACTTAGTGGTTCTCTTAGTCTTATACCTTGTCATATTCATATTAACAATGAAAGCATGGGACTGGTTTCTGTTTTTCAAATTTCCATTTCGTTCAAAGATATTTACAATTGAAGTGTTCCGATGTTAAATTATCCACTGGACCGCGAAAACCGTGTACAAAGTAAGTGCAATGAGTTAGTGAACATCAATTTGCATTTTTGCTCATTTCTCCGCCAAAAAGCATCCAATAAACGTGAAATTTTCACACATTACTTTGTGGACATATATCAGATCACACCAATACACATTTTGTTAATCACTCATCACCTATTGCACTTCAACAAAGTTACTAGATCACTTTAAGGGGAAAAAATACAGTGAAAAACAATATATCTGACTCATCTGTGCATTATACCCAGACTGTATAGATACTCCAGTGCAAGAATGATCTCTCAGCATCGGTGAATAAATGAAAATATATTTTGAGGGAGCTACTTTTCAAGCTTGCCTGCATGAATAAAATACTCCAAAATTTGATTTGCATTGAACTCTGTGCAAATTTTGGCGGCTCTTTTTCGCATTTCGGGGGCGAATTCACCCCCAGAGCCCCCGTGTATTTTTATCACTGCTCAGCATAGAATCAGGATGAGTTCTCTTCAAAAGAGCCCAATTTATTGATGTACAGTTTTTAAAATGATAAACTTTAAAGGGATAGTTGAGTTCTGGTAAAGAGAGTACTGTTTTGGTCAAACTGAATTTTAGTAACCAAAACCTGCACCATTACATTACAAACTAACTCCACCATGCTCGAAAGGAATACAAAATTACAAATGACTAAGTAAAAAGCCTGTTATCATTCAAAAAGTGCCGTTAAAACTCAAGAGGGCGCTCTCTAAACATTCATCGGTTTCAACCATTTTAAATAAAATATTGTGTATGTGATGTTTTGTTGAAATAGTGATTAGATAAAGAAATAATCAACAACTACTTAAAACCTTTTTTGTAAATTTTTGAAGAGGAAGCATTTTTTAAATTTGTTAACGGCTGGTTCAAAATTATCTACTAATTGTGGGGCCCCACATTTATTACAAATAGTTATGTTTTTTATTTCAGCCATTTCTGAACCGATTTTGATCAAATAAAGTTTATTCTGTCATTTAAATTGTACGCTCTTTCGAATTTGACACTCAGTTTTTCATTATCTCACAAAAAAATTATTTTGTGTAGCGCCCTCTATACCAAAACTCAACTATCCCTTTAAAGGGGACCACCGGGCAAATAACAACACAATATGTTTTGGTACTGTTTTGTGATATCAAATAGATACCCAACATTTTACAAAGGGTTGTGTAATTCATAAACAAAGCAATTAATTTCCACCACTTACGGAACCACTACTATTTCCTGGTTCCTGGTTTGCGAGTTCGCCAATGCTATTCACGTGTACGTTTGTAGGCAATATAATCCCGGGCGATTTGCTTGCTGCACACGCAGTAGTCTACTCAATTCAGACCGCATGAACGCATGCTTTAGAATGGTGATGCGTTTTCCAATTTTTTTTTTCTTTTTCTGAAAACCTATTTTTGTGAACTTGTTGATGGAATGGAATACTAAATATGTTACCTTTCTATGATAAGAATATTAGATTTGGGTGGTGGTACCCTTTAAGGAGAAACAAATACTGTGAAAGTATATTGATCTCACCTGTGTATTATACCAAGACCATGTAGATGCTCCAGTGCAGGAATGATCTCTGCCGCGTAGAATCAAGACGAGTTCTCGTCAAACGAGCCCAATTTCTCTCGACGTATGGTAATAATAATTACATTTTTAAAATGATAAACTTTAAGAAGAAAAAAACATACTGTGAAAGTATATTGAACTCACCTGTGTATTATACCCAGACCGTGTAGATGCTCCAGTGCAAGAATGATCTCTGCAGCGTAGAATCGGGACGAGTTCTCGTCAAACGAGCCTAATTTCTTGATGTACGGTAACAGTTCGCCTCGCTTGGCTAAGCCCAGACCAAAATCTGAAGACAAATACGCTCAGGAAAAATAGATGGCAATGCAATGTATGTTTGTTTTTTCTTATTCCATATCAAGGAATTAATTTTACCAACTGCAAATAAAACTGCACTAGCTTAGTAGTTCCATTCTAAGACTATTTTTAGATGATCAGACTAAGGAAGCAACATAAAAGTTTCTCAGTCACTATGCAGGGCTCGATACTCGCACTGGTCCGGGGCCGATGAAATTGCACTTCGGGCCAGCAAAAATGTATATTTATGCAAATATTTTTACAAATGGATATGTTTATGGATATTTCAGCCGTTTCTGAACCGATTTTGATCAAATAAAGTTTATTCTGCCATTAAAATGGTATGCTCTTACAAATTCGACACTCAGTTTTTCATTATCTCACAAAAAAATTATTTTGTGTAGCGCCCTCTCTACCAAAACTCAACTATCCCTTTAAGTTTACAATCTAAAATCTGAAATTTACAGGTAACATGTCTTTAATATTTGAACTAGAACTTTGAACTTTGAACTATAGTGGGGTCTTATATATGGCACACACAAAAACGGAATAGCTGAACCCTAAATATAAATTTTAAATGGTTTTGACCCAGGACGGTCGGGTTACAAACAGTTACAGAGATGCAAACCTCTTGACACAAAAAAAACAGACTGAATAGCCTAAAAAAAAATCAGATTTTGGAGAGAAAAATTCACGAAAACTCGACACTACCACTGGCCCGTTGGCCCCGGGCCTGTAAAATGTCAGGAAAATGTTTTACTGGTAAGAACGGGCAAGCAAAATGTTTGCTCTTTCATTACATTTAATGAGCAGCCAACCTTGAGGTAAAAAAAAATCATATTTTTTTCGCGAAGCCAATTTGTGCAACAAAAATACTCTATATGTTTGCGTTAATATTAAAAGTTGGTTCAGTCGATCACACAACGTTTTATGAGTTTGTTTTGTTTCTTTGTGATATATTTAAAAAACCAAACTTTAGCAATAGTTTATCAGGGTTCAACGTAGTTCTTTTTGCCATTTTCTGACTGTTACTATAGAATGGAAGAAGTAAAAAAACAAAAACAAAACAATTTTTTGTCTTTCTTTCCCCCCCCCCCCCCCCCCCCAAAAAAAAAACATATTTTTTGCTAAGAAAACGTATTTTCATCAACAAAACGTACTAAATACGATAAAATCGTACTAGTTGGCATCTCTGCAGTTATCCTTTTCACTAGGTCTGCAGCACTAGCTAAAAAAAAAATAATAACAGCTAATTGTTATTCATTATGATTCCTACATGTACATTACATGTATATCCAGATCAACTAGTTTGGGGACCTGAAAGTCAAAAGTGTCTTGTGCCTCGAATGTGTAAAGACTTTCTACTGTTAAAGATGAAATGGTGAATGAACCCTTACTCGAAATCGCACGCTTGTAAACAAAGATATCAAGTGTCTTAAAGTGCATTTCCAAGAATTATCATGTGCACTGCAGGAGAGGATGGGTAACAATAAAGGTGCACGGACATGCTGGTACATAAATGAAGTGTCAGCTTTCAAAACAAAAAACAAAATGTGAGCAAGGTGGGAAAAAGGGAGATAAAGAAGAACAATCAAAGCCCAAATGTTTTATTCAATCATTAAATTTATGCAATGCTAGAAATTAACCTTTTTGCCTTGTGGCCCAGTTGGGCAAGTAAAAACAAGATTGTTCAACTTTGAGTGGCCCGAAACCTAAATCTGGTGGCCCCAAACAAAGAAAAACATAACAAATTCTGTTAAATTTGGTTGCCCGAATGGGCCAGTAGAATTTATGATCAATGAAATTTGGTGGCCCGGAGGTAATTTTTAGTGGCTCCGGGCCAGCGGGCCTATGCTAATTTTGAGCACTGCAATATGAATTACTTCAAAAGTTGAAATTTCTGCAGTCTTTGTGCTATTTTCAGTAAGAGCAAATTTCATAAACTTTCAAACAACAAATTTCAAAAACCCGCAAAAATATGTACGGTACCTCATTTTCCAGATCTATGCATATTTTGAATGGATTGAAAGGCAGGAAGTGCATGTACATGTACATGCTTTTAATATAATACATTGCATTAGGTATTCATACAGCCTACAGGTAGAGTGACATTAATATTTTCTGTTGTTGAGCCTGAATTTAACAACACACAATTTGTTTTTGTAGCGCTCCTAGCAAATTTAATCAAAAACAAAAAAATCAAAACTGTATTGCAGTAATTTTGATGTATCGGCCTAATATTTCACTTCCTCTCACTCATGTTTAGATACTCTCAAACAAACAAACAAACAAATGCGCAAACAGGCAAATGCATAAACACATCTAAAAGTATTGGATTAATGACTGGAAAAAGATACAAAGCTTATTTGCATCTTGGAATGTGAAGAAGAGTTTGACGAAGAAGGGATGGTTAACAAACAGAATGAACAAACAAACAAACAAATGCGCACAGGCAAATGCATAAACACTTCTAAAAGTATTGGATTAATGACTGGAAAAAGATACAAAGCTTATTTGCATCTTGGATTGTGAAGAAGAGTTCAAAGAAGAAGGGATGGTTTACACGCAGAATGAACAGACAGACAGACAAACAAACAAACAAACAAACAAACAAATGCGCAAACAGGCAAATGCATAAACACTTCTAAAAGTATTGGATTAATGACTGGAAAAAAGATACAAAGCTTATTTGCATCTTGAAATGTGAAAAGAGTTTGACGAAGAAGGAATGGTTTAATACATGCAGAATGAACAGACAAACAAACAAACAAATGCACAAAGTCACAAACACACTCAAAATATTAGACTAATGAGGATACAAAGCTTATTTGCATATTGAAATGTAAAGAAGAAATTGACGAAGAAGGAATGGTTTACAAGCAGAAAGAACAATTAAACAAACAAATACATATCACTCTATAAGTATTATACTAATTGATTCAAAAGGATACAAAGCTTATTTGAATCTTGAAATGTGAAGAAGAGTTTGACGAAGAAGGAATGGTTTACACGCAGAATGAACAGACAAACAAACAAACAAACAAACAAATGCACAAACACTCTAAAAGTATTGGATTAATGTTTGAAAAAGGATACAAAGCTTATTTGCATCTCGAAATGAGAAGAAGAGTTTGACGAAGAAGGAATGGTTTACACGCAGAATAGACAAACAATCACATGGAATGGACATTGGACAAACACACTATTGATTAAAAGCATGCATACTGCCAACATAATTAAATTAGATTTTTAGCAATGAATGTTTCAAAAAGGATACAAAGCTTATTTGCATCTTGAAATGTGAAGAAGAGTTTGACGAAGAAGGGGTGATTGAGTCTGCTGAGAACCTCCTTTTCCCTCATTACATACTTCTCCTTCTTCTCCTTCATTATATGCTTCTTCTCCAGTACTTTGACTACAAAGACAAAAAAAAACAGATCCATAATAATAAATAATAATATTGAATATTTATAAAGCGCAATATCCACCTAATAAGGTGCTCAAAGCACTTATTATTATCCCTGGTCATTTGGTACAGTTCAGACCAGCACAATTATCTTGTACACATTCTCAACTCCCCGGGGAGCATACTAGCGGCGGGCAACCCTATAGGTGCACCAAGCTAATTTTCACCTGACCAGGTACCCATTTATACACCTGGGTAGAGAGCAGCAATGTGGATTAAATGCCTTGCTGAAGGACAAAGGCAGTGGGCAGGGTTCGAACTCGGGGTCTCACGATCAGAAAGCACGCGCTCTACCGATCTTGCCACACCACTTCCATGATAAAAAGTAAAGGGACACTTTTCAAATGAAATTTTGTGCGAGTCAAAACCTTTTTTCTAGTACTTTTAACTACAAAAAAAAAATGATCAAAAATGTATCATAACATGTGAAATTTGATGAGCAGCCATCTTGGATTTGAGAAGGTTGCCATGGTGATATATGAAAATAAGTATCAGAAATGGATTTTCCAAGACACAAAAAAAAAACATTAAAAAAAGAAGATTCATGAAAAATGTTCAAGGACACTTTCAAAATGTAATTTTATGTGAGACAAAATCTGTTCTCCAGTACGTGTACTTTGACTAAAAAAACAACGATCAACAAAAACCAGAGTCATTATTTTTAAGTACACCTGAAACAATGTAATGCGTGACAAGACGGATTGTTTTCTTCCCAATTCCATCTACCTATCTTTCTTGTCCTCCAGTTTGATCACAATAACAAGACGAGGATTCATTAGGGTACATAATGATGAAAAATGATCATTATCATTTAGTGCATAGTATACAAGGTTGGTTATTCATAATGTAATTGTGATTATGTCACAAAACCTTTTATTCGTCTTCTTTAGATTACAATGTATAATACCCAGTATTTTAAACAAGACAATACAGAATAACATTTTATTTAAGCAAGTATTGACAACAAAATAAGAATAGGTGAAATACAGGCTGATTTTTTGACAAAAAATTATACTCACTTGCATATTGCTTGCCAGTTGTTACTTCAGTGCCTAATACAACCTGGAGGTGAAAAAAAAGGTAGAACAAAATGTAAAATGTATGATATTTTAAAATCTATACATTTTAAACACACCAACCCAGGGGGGAAAAACAGATATTTTCTGGATCAAAGACATAATTATGCGGGTCCCACACTAACTTTTTTTGGCAACTGGCCCGGTCAGACCAGTGAAATACACATAATTTTCTCATGATTTTTAGTGGCCTGAAACAAAAATGTACTGCCCCAAAAAAATTAAAATGCATTTGTAAACTGTCTACTATTTATAATTTCACTCCCTAAATTGATTTCATTTTGAAGTTATGGATAGGGCTGACATGGGAGGATAGTTACACAATTTGCTCATTCTCTCATTGTCAGCTGGAAAGTCCAGTTGCCGGAAAGAGCTACCAAAATGTGTACCTTATATGTTTCGTGTTTGTATATATTCTGTTGTCTTCATGTAGTTACTTTCATTTGCCCTGACGAAGATCCTGCTAGGATTGAAAGCTACAGTAGGCTGTATACGACTCTCAAAATGTGATTTTAATGACATTTTTACTGACCCAATATAAATTTTTACTGTTCCTAGGCCATAGTTTACTTTGAACAACAACCTACATCATGTCATCAGATGTCGAGTGAGAGTGAGAAGGGCATTAAGTACATTTTGGGCTAAATTGAGTCCTGGAAACCATCTCCTAGCTCAGACCCTTCTCTATATTATAATGCCAATTTTTTAGACAAAAATTATTTATAATTTTAGAATCAAAGATAAAAGAGAGCTAAATTGAGCTTTTACAAGGCTCCCAAACTTAAAACATGCTTATCTCCAAATACACAAAAAAGTGACTTAGCGCCTTTCTCTCTCTCAACGGACAAAATATATATACACACACATGCAGAAGCATAATAATTATGAATCCTATTCGGTATATATTTTTTACGACTGTTTTTATAATCATTGTAAGTAAATTTAACAACAATCATATTTTTATTGGTATGTTGTGGGCAGGGGTATTAAATAGGGAGTGAAAACACATCTATAACAGGAAACGGGTTGTTATTTTAGGGAAACAAACATGGACATTAAGCAGAATGACCTTCTAACATTACACACATTTTAGCTTCATTATCAAGCTCACGAGGTATAAGCATATTAAATGGCAATAAAAGGGCTTGGAAGGTCAAATCAACATCAGCAATTTTTTTTTATAGTATGCAACACAGCAGAAGTTGACATTAGCACTTGCCCAATCGCCCAGGGCAAGTAAAATTGATGTCTGAAGTACAACATTTATGTTGGAGAATAACATTTTATAAATGATCGACTGATCAGGCAACTGAACTATTTGGTCAACTACAAGACTACATAAAGCAGAATGACCTTCTAACTTAACACACATTTTAGCTCCATTATCAAGCTCACAAGATATAAGCATGGACCCTAGGTCCATGGTATTGTAAATGGCAATAAAATTAGGGCTTAAAGGTCAGATCAACATCACTAAACTTTGTTTTACATGCAATACAGCAGGGCTGGACACTAGCACTTCCCCGAATGACCGGGGCAAATCAAATCGATGTAGGAAGTACAACATTTATGTCGGAGAGTAACATTTCATAATTAATGGTCTAGTTTAATTGACTGATCAGGCGACTAAACTATTGGTCAACTACAAGACTACATAAAGCAGAACGACCTTCTAACTTTACACACATTTTAGCTTCATTATCAAGCTCACAAGTAATGTATGAAGTATAAGCATATAAATGGCAATAAAAGGGCTTGGAAGATCAGATTAACATCACTAAACTTTGTTTACAGGCAATACAGCAGGGCTTGACAACTAGCACTTGCCCGAATGCCCGGGCAAGTCAAATTGATGTTGGAAGTACAACATTTATGTCGGAGAGTAACATTTTCATAAATGGTCTAGTTTAATCGACTGATCAGGCAACTAAATTATTATTGGTCAACTACGAGATTACATAAAGCAGAACGACCTTCTTAACTTTACACACATTTTAGCTTCATTATCAAGCTCACAAGTATTAAGTATAAGCAAATGGCAATAAAAGGGCTTGGAAGGTCAGATTAACATCACTAAACTTTGTTTACAGGGAATACAGCAGGTCTTGACACTAGCACTTGCCCGAATGCTCGGTGCAAGTACAAATTTACATTGGGCAAGTGAAATTCCATAAATGGTCAAGTTTGGTTGCCCGATCAGATAACTTAAGTAGTGGTCAAGTACAATAGAAAAGTGTTATTCCTCATCTACAGGTTAATCTCATCTAGAAGAGGGCAAGTAAAAACAAATGTTGGCAAGTAACATTAAAGGGGACCACCAGGCAAAGAACAAACACATTATTATATGTTTTGGTACCGTTTTGTGATATCAAATAGATACCCAACATTTTGCAAAGGGTTGTGTAATTCATAAACAAAGCAATTAATTTCCACCACTTACGGAACCACTACTATTTCCTGGTTCGTACGGGCCATACATTTGCAAGTGCGTCAATGCGATTCACGCGTACGTTTGTAGACAATAGAATCCTGGGCGATTCGTTGCTCTGCACACAGTAGTCTTCGCAATTCAGACCGCATGCTTTAGAATGGTGAGGCGTTTTCCAATTATATATTTTGTTTATGGAAACATATTTTTGTGAACTTGTTGATGGAATGGAATACTAAAGATGTTACCTTTCTTTAATAAGAATATTATTTTTGGGTGGTGGTACCCTTTAAAAAATGTATGATTTTACTTGCCCAAATTGTTTGCTGGATAACAGTTCAAATGAGAGTTGACCAATCGGCAAGTTACTGAGCTGAAGAGGGGAACCGAAATTCTAATCATGAGAATGACAACAAGATGTATAATTTCATAAAATATTAAACTTACTTCTGAATACGACCCTTCCCCCAGGATTTTGCCGAACCTGAAGTCGGCGCGCGTCTTTTTCCTCAGCGCCGCCGCTCCGGCCGCTGACGGCGACTGTGGCAGGGAGCCAGAGCCGGTGGAGCTGGGGGAAGTGGAGGGCAGGGAGGGGCTCGTGGCAAAGGGGGCGCTGCCCCCGCCCCCGCTATTATTCTTGGCGGAGCCGCCCCTACCTGGGGGGATCTGTTGCGGGTCTGACGAGCTGCCTTTGGACATGGCTTCCTGGTGACATGTCCGGCTGACGGGCGAATGGATGATGGGCTTACACTCGGAAGACTGGGGAGCAGGAGAAGAAGGGAGAGATAAATATCAAAATTTATATTTTTTCAAATTTTTACATGTAAATACTTGTATATTATATGTTCAAGAATGAGAGAGAAAGGGCATTTCTACAAGCAAAAAATAGCACAATGTGCATTTAAAAAAAATTTGATTATATTACTAACAAAAATCTGATTTTTAAAAAACTTTAAACCCTTGAAAGTACTCAGAATTAAACAAATGGAAAAGATTGAATAAAGAAGATAGTAAACCAGTGAGGAAGAATAGCATTTTTGGTGATTATTTATAATGAATTCGCATAAATCTCATTTTCACGTCTCAATTACAGAATTCTCCATATCGTCGCTGGGCAATTAAAAGGACAAATTGACGGTATCGATAGCAAAAAACGATACTTACTTTTTTGGAAGAAACAACATTTTGACATTTTGGGCAATAATATTTTTTAAATGCCAAATCCAGTAATCTTGTTTAGTGAAACAGTTATGTAGGCTATAAAGCAATCAAGTCGTTTAATTTGGCCTACGCTCAGTTCTTTTTAACGGAGTTATTTACGCATTTCTGAATTTGCCCTTTTTACATGCACGATATCGCGTCGATATTGGGCATGAAAAAGGACAAAATGCGTATTGCCCTTTTACGCGCATTGATAATGCACAGGCAATGCGCGCAACTTGGCGCAATAATGGGCAGCTAAAAGGGCAAATCCCTTTTTGTCCTTCGTATTGCCCATATGATATATATTTTTGATTTTCTCAAAAAGTTGGGCACATATGGGAATTCTAAACATATCATCGGATAGGTTTTAAAGAACTCTATCTGAAAATAAAATAAAAACAAAATCGATATTCGACGATAATATCGGCCATTTTGCCCTTTTTATTGCCCAGCGACGATATAGTGATTTTGAATCTATACCAGATTTCTATTTTGTTTATATAATAAAAAACAGACGAATTTGAATAAATGAGCGAAGGGAAGCATTTTTAAGCTTGTGGACAAACAAACAGACAAATGACTGATGCCGCACCATGGCAACGGTCAGATAAGCCAACAACAATGCAACTTTTCAATCAGGACTCTAAATATAGTAGATTTGAAAATGCTCAAATGTGATTGACCTGATATTGCTTTTGTTTTTTAAAGTTGAGCCACTTATCACCGAGGAAAACAACTAAACTTTGCTGCCAACAATCCATTCAGTTATTAATAATTTACTGAAATCAATACTCTGCTTGTAAATACGCTTAGTAAAAATGTCAACCTCTTTCACATCGTGAGTTGAAATCTGAGAGTGAAACATTTCACAAGTTGAACATTCAACACATTTTGGAGGTTTTTTTTGCTAATACCCCTAATTGATACTTTTTTTAATGATGTGAATAGCACTATATCAAATAACCTATTTTATTATCATTATCATGATTATCATTATTATTAATATTATTACTATTCTTATTATTATCATTATTATCAGTATTACAATTCTTATTCATTATAACTATTATTAGTAGTAATAGTATTAGTTTTATTATTGTTTCAAACAGAGAGAAACCGACCAGAAATATATAATACAAATGAAAAATAAACAAAGAAAATTGGGTTTCCCCGGGATCATTAAAATAATCATTATTATCATATTTATTATTAAAATAAAACAAATTACAATGATTTCATACATAATCAAGTTTGACCCACTCTGGAACCGGTCTAGTGGTCTACAAGCACTAGATGTGAAATGGGTACATGGTATTTACATACATGTATACATGATGAAAGGACTAAAGCAGCTGATAATGCTCAATCAAATGAGGAATAATTATTAAAAACATGGTCCGCTCTATCAGTTCATCCTCGTCAATGCCTCCAAATTTGTAAACATCCTGGATATTAATACATATTATATGGATCGTATACATGACACTATTAAAATGTGCTAGCTTTTTTTGTGCAATATTCGTGAAAAGATCTCATATTCAGGCAAAATCACCTAATTTGTAAGCACTTACCCACTTGCTTGGGCAAGTTAAACTAGGTCAGGGCTAGTATTTAGGGGGAAATACAAAAGTAGTTGCCCAGAATATGAAAATTTTTCAAAATAATTAAAAGATCTATATGCATTGGACAATCAAAATTTACCATCAGCTGGGCAAGTGTCCCAATTGGCTTGCCCATAAACAAAATTCTGGTGACATACATGGCCACTAGAACATTAATTTTTTCCTAAACCAACCGATTTCTAACTCTGCCTGAAACCTTTCACTATCACTAGCCCTAACACACTAAACCAATAGTATAGGATCAGCCCTTGGAGCAATTGTCTCTGAAGCACAATTAAAAGTTATAAATGAAAACGAGCAAAGAACACAGGGTTTCTCTAGGATTGGAACCCGAGACCTCCGGATTGCTTGCTCTTTTTCATTTTATATATTATATATTTTTGGTCAGCTCCCTTTATATGTTTGAGATAATTAAAAGTTATGTGACGGTTGCACATTCCTGTAAAGCCTTGCTACATACAAGCCACGTAATGTCATTTGCGTGAAATGCAATGAAGCATGCGGCTAGCAGCACGCTTATACCTAGGTCACAAATGCTCCGATTCGGGATAAGGCACTGGTACGATGCCACTTTTCGGGGAAATCTTGCGGGAATCTGAAGGCGGCCGCAAGGGTGAGGTGGCTATCCTGCGGTCGCCGTAGCATTTTCCCTCGCCGTATGATGTCGTGGGAGGTTATAACGCGGAGTTAAATCAAAATATGCATCGTACGATTTTAAATGGCCATAAGCCCGTAGACACGTCGTAGAGAGCATCTCACGGGTACCGCAAGGGCACTACACGGGCCCAGCACGGACACCGTAGCATTATTCTGAATATCGTACGATTTTGCAACTGAATTTGGGGCCACTCAAATCGTACGTTAGTTGTAATATATATGTCAAAGATATCAATGTCAAAGTAAGAGTATTGTGCGATGTCCGTACGGCGTCTGTATGAGCGCTTAGATTGTAAGTACGGGAACCGTGCCTAAACTTCCAAAGTCATTGCACATGCCCCGGCGAATATATGTGACCGCTACGCAAAGATACTGCAGACATCGTACGATATCGCAACTCCCCGAAATCGTAGGAAATCCGCCGTTGGTGAAAAGATCGTGCGGCGCCCGGGGCATTTGTGACCTAGGCATTAATAGGTGATTTCTGCCAGAATTGTGAGCATACAGCAGATTTTAAGCATTTCATTTAGTGTACAGATTATCTTTTGTGAGCTTAATTCAGGCAGAGATCGCCTATCAAGCTTGCCACTAGCTAGCCGCAAGCTAGTCGCTGGCTGACGCACGCTTAGATTTCTGTAGAGGAATGTTCAAAATTCTGCTACGTACATGTAAACAACCGTCAACTGACTGATAGCTTTCGTTACAGTTACAAGAGTGGCCGTGTGTCTGATGTGGCTATTCTATGGCTATTCAGTGGCTTTACAGGCTGCTTACAGCGCTGTAAAATAATTGTTTCTAAATAAATTTGCTTATGTGGCCCTTTATATTGGAAATGCTTTACAAGGGTGTGTGACTGCGACATTAACGCCTACAGGTATCAGTCAACGAATTTTCAAGGCATGCTAGGTATTGAAATTATGTTCACAGCCCTTATGACATTTTACATGTATGTTTAAAAAAACTGCTAGCATTGTATTTCCTGCAAACAGTATGCACTCAATGTAGTTCATTCTCCTTGAATAATATTAAGAGTTGTTTTTCTCAAATAATTCTCCAACTCCCCCTCTCTATCTCTCTCTTTTCCCCATGAATGTTAGTACACCCACCTACATTTATTTACAAGTAGGTAATCAACAGGAAGTAATTATGCATACTTGACGACAATAAATAACAATTAAAAGCAGCTTCCGTAGTTCTGGAGACTTAAAGTCAAGCATTGTTCATTTATTAAAGGGGACCACCAGGCAATGAACAACGCATAATTATATGTTTTGGTACCGTTTTGTGATATCAAATAGATACCCAACATTTTGCAAAGGGTTGTGTAAATTCATAAACAAAGCAATTAATTACCACCACTTACGGAACCCCTATTATTTCCTGGTTCCGTACAGGCCAAACATTTGCGTGTGCGCCAATGCTATTCACGCATACGTTTGGAGACAATAGAATCCCGGACGATTCGTTCGCTCTGGACAAAGTAGTCTTCTTACATGCAGACCCATGAACGCATGCTTTAGAATGGTGATGCGTTTTTCAAATTTTTTTTCTTTTCTGGAAACATATTTTTGTGAACTTGTTGATGGAATGGACTACTAATGATGTTACCTTTCATTTATAAGAATATTATTTTTGGGTGGTGGTACCTATGCATACACACCTCATTAAAACCGCATTAAAAGCAGCAAATTTACTTTGTTCTATGCTTCACTTGAAACAAAATTAGAACAAGAGACACCTTGGTGCACCAGAAGTGTTCAATTTATGCCATGTCATAAGTATCATGAATGCTACAATTTATTGACATCATTGTATCAATGTCATTGTCATTGTCATTGACATCATTGTCGTTGATTTAATCTATGTTTGTTTATGTTCACTGTGTTTAAAGGGATCTATTAACTTAGTTGGCATGTGCAAAAAGTGATGACTGGTTGGTATAATATGTGTAGTTTGTGATCTGATATGTCTGAGTATTGTGTGAAGATTTCATGTTAACTCTTTGAGCGCTTTGTTCGACTCATGTCACAAACAGCGGCCCGCTTTGTTCGACTCTAGTCACAGACAACGATGCGTGCAGCGCACGCGCGCATACAATATACAATCCGTGGAGCGCACGCGCGCGTGTGCGCCTAAAATAATCTGGCGACGGCGGGATCTACTGCACAGCGCACAAAGTGTTAAATGGATGTAATATGGCTGAGTAATGAGCGAAAATGCAGTGTTTTTGCTAACTCATTGCACTGACTTTGTCCACAGTTATGACTATCCAGTGGATAGTTAAAAATATGAACACTTCAATCGTAAATATCTTTCTAACAAAAGGGGCATTAAAAAAAAAAAAACCTGTTCCATGCTTCTATTGGTAATACCAATACAACAAGGTATAAGAGAACCACTAGATTGTTAATTAAGTTTTGTGGATTTGGACAATGCTACTAGATTTCTTTAATCTTGCTGGAATAATAAAATATTCCTTTTCAAGCATGAATTTTGAAAAACACAGATTTTATCTCATCTCTCAGCAAATCAAGAGCAAAATGAATTGTCACGTAATTCAAGTTTTTTGTTGTTCTGTTTTTTGTTTTTTAACCAGGCATCAATTCACCAACCCACGTTATTTAGCCGGTACATACTGTGACCTTTGATTTAATGATGCACAGCGTAAATGCACTTTCATCATCAGAACAACAGATCTTATCTCCAACAAGTGGCAGAAAACAACTTGTTGACATGCTCAAAGTTCCAGAGATCCTCTCTCAAAATTTAAATTTGATGACAAAGTATAACAAATTCATACTTTTAAGTTTAAAGGGGACCACCAGGCAAAGAACAACACATAATTATATGTTTTGGTACCGTTTTGTGATACCCTACATTTTGCAAAGGGTTGTGTAATTCATAAACAATGCAATTAATTACCACCACTTACGGAACCACTATTATTTCATGGTTCCGTACGCGCCAATTCTATTCACGCGTACGTTTGGAGACAACAGAATCCCGGACGATTCGTTCGCTCTGCACAAAGGTAGTCTTTGTAAATGCAGACCCGTGAACGCATGCTTTGGAAAGGTGATGCGTTTTCCAATTATACACTTTATTTCTGGAAACATATTTTTCTGAACTTGTTGATGGAATGGACTACTAAAGATGTTACCTTTCATTTATAAGAATATTTTTTTTGGGAGGTGGTACCCTTTAACTCTTACCTAGCACTGAGCTAATTACATTGTACATGTAGTACGTCATCACTCATCAAAATGACCACATATGTGAAAAAGTCGAGTTCCTGGAATGCGGTAAATATGAATAGTTATAAGCAAAAACAAAACAACTTATAAATGTTCTTTCGATAACAAGGTTTTCAACTGATATATATATCGATTTCACTGTCGTTTGATCAGAAAATTTATACCCTACTGAAGTACTGAAGCGCGACGTCGCAGCTATTCATCGCCATAGGCAATCATGGCTCTAAACAAACAATGTCAGGCAAGTTACGAAAATTGTGACCTAGCGGTTGCTAGGCAGGCAATCGGCTATCGAAAGCTCAAAAGAAAGGACAAGTTGTTTTGAACCACTGTTTACGAAAGAATGTGACGTCATTACTTCAGTACTGTATAGATGTTTGTGAATCATGTCAGACACTGACGCATATAAATGTATTATATGTTGGAAATGAAAATAAATAAATGAATCAAATGAATGAATGAATGCTTAAAAAGTTGTCTGACAGTACAACATTTGCTTTTAAAAGCCACCAGAGAATCTTTCAGGATTTGAAAAATAGATTTCTTATCTCAATCCATATAGATTATGGAAATTTGACGTACCATACACGTACTACAGCTCAGACAATTATTTTAGTGGCCACTATACCAGGTGGCCCAGAAAAAAATGAAACTGCAAAAATGTCTTAAATAAATATTTATGATAACTTTCTATGATCGGATTTCAAGAATGCTCTATACTGCTTGCAACAATATTGCTATGCAATTATCAAGCCTCCACACTAACTTTTCGTTTTAATTGCCCGTTCAGGCAAGAAAAATCAAGAATGTTGAAATTGTACCTGCCCAAACAGAAAATTTACTTGCCCATAAAAAACAAATGTGAACACAAGACAAATTAATTCTGCTTGGTAGCCCGATCTGCACAGAAAATTTCTCTCTTGTTTCTGGATGAGATTTTTCACATTACGGAACAACATTTTTCTCGGAAATAATATCGCTAGTGATATTCGTTTGTCTCGCATTGTATGGTCAACAAGCCAAGGAATCTAAAAGATCACGACGTTTCGTGCGCCGCTGCAACACTTCGTCAGGTGTGATAGAATATATATGTTGTAAACAAGCATATTTTATACTGTACGGTCGGCTCCAAAGCGCTATCTCGCATGAGCGAGTACGTTCCTAATTAGTCACTAACGGACAAGGTCTATTGGCCGACGCATACGGGTGCTCAACCAATCAACGGTCCGTTGTCTCGGCTCTACTGTTGGGCGGGAACAATAAAATTTTTCTCTCCTAGTTGAACAGAAATGTTAGTTGCCTGATTGGGCAACCAAATTAAAGTAATTAGGAAAAGTTACTTGCCCCATGCAAATAGGGCAAGTGCTAGTGTTGAGCCCTGCAATTATAATGTTTGTTTTGTTTGTTGTTGTTTTTTGTTGTTTTTTTTGGGGGGAGGGGTTAAAGGGATCTAGTAACTTTGTTGAAATGTGCAAAAAGTGATGAGTGGTTGATATAATGTTTATTGTTGTTATCTGATATGTCCACTGGGTGTTGTGTGAACATGTCAAGTTAAATGGACAATATATGGCCGAGTAATGAGCAAAAATGCAGAGTGATATCATTAACTCATTGCACTCACTTTGTACACGGTTTTGACGATCCAGTGGATTATTTAACATCTGAACACTTCAATTGTAAAAATCGTTTTAACGAAAGGGAAATATGAAGAAAAAAAAAACCTGTCCTATGCTTTTATTGTTAATACGAATACAACACGGTATGAGGGAACCGCTAGAATTCCAATTGTATTTTGAGGATTTGGACAATGTTACTAAGTCCCTTTAATGGTAATTGCTATCTGATTGACATTTCTACAATCATACTATACTGAACTTGTAACTCCACATTATACATGTGTAGCTTGTGAGAGAACATAAAAGTTCAGAAGTTCAAGTTCAAGTTTTGAGGGGTTGGCTAACAGATAATTCTCTAAAAGAACTTGATCCTATCAGCTTGCTCTATCCACTTCCTATTTCCAGTAATTGAGTAAATTGCAAATGCATCACATATATGTAACAGTAAAGTTTCAAATAGTTTAACCAATTTTGTAGATGCACAAACACAAAACAAAGACACAAACAAACTGGTTTCTACAATAATGCAAGAAATTATGTTTTTCTTGTCTTGCTTAAGTGGCTCAAGTTAAAAACATTCTTTTTTCTTCAGAATTTCAATGTTTAAGCCTGAATCTGGTGGCCCCAAAAACAATTTCATAGAAATTATGTTATAGGTTGCCCATTCTGGCAAGTAAAATTTTGCATTAAGAAATGAAATCTGGTGGCCTGATCCGCCTGAAGCTAACTTCCAGTGGCCCTGGACGAGCAAGCCAGTGTTAATTTCAAGCAATGCCTATTCAATCAAAAGTTTATGAAAATTATAAATGTTTTTTTGTTTTGTTTTGCTAATGAATTATACTTCATATTTTGAAAATTTATAATTTTGTAATAGTTGTTACTACAAAGTTTGTAATATTTATCCCAATTTTGTTTACAAACATACCGTACACAAAAACAAGTCTGCCAATCTTCCCTTGTAATTGTTGATATCAAGTACATGTTCATATTATGTAGAGTATTCTTCGACCCTCAAAACGAAGAAATTTTACGTAAAAATAGGTTGCTTTGAATAATTGAGAATGATTCCTAGAAAAGGGGTTCATGTTTTCTCCAAGTTTTAAGGGCACAGTCTCCACTGCATCAAAGCAAGTGCTAGTGTTTGTCTCATGTTTTTCTCATGGACATTAAAGGGATCTAGTAACTTTGTTGACATGTGCAAAAAGTGATGAGTGGTTGATACAATGTATATTGCTGTTATCTGATATGTCCACTGGGTGTTGTGTGAAATTTTCAAGTTAATATGGCTGAGTAATGAGCAAAACTGCAAAGTGATATTCACTTACTCATTGCACTCACTTTGTACACGGTTTTGACGGTCCAGTGGATAATTTAACATCTAAACACTTCAATCGTAAATATCTTTTTCTAACGAAAGTGAAATTTGAAAAAATGAAACCTGTACCATGCTTTTATCTATGTATCTACTAAAAGAGGAGGTTGTGTCTGTCTGTCTGTTTGTTTGTCTGTCCGGCTATGCAAAACGCCATGCCTTGAGGTATGACCCTCACCTTTCAGGTGATGATTGCCACTACCTTTAGGGAGGTAATGGTGAAAGGGTATCAAGTTACATCAAACGGAAGTTGATTTTTTTTTGACGTTTTGAGCCCAAAAATGTCTTTTTGGGGGCGAATGTAGCCCCTGTAAATTCCATATGGCTAAGCGGTACTGCCTATACACTATTAGTATGGTATGTGATGTACACCGTATGCCTACAGTGTGTTGTGTGCATGCAATGCACAGGTCCTCTAGTTGTTAATACGATTACAACAAGGTATGAGGGAACCGTTAGAATTCCAATTGGATTTTGAGGATTTGGACAATGTTACTTAGTCCCTTTAAACGGAAACAACAACCCAAAACAAATATTCTTATAAATGAAAGGTAACAGTTCTAGAAGTCCATTCATCCAACAAGTTCAGAAAAATAGGTTTCCAGACATATTATATAATTGGGAAACTCATCACTATATACTAGAGTCTGCAGAAGGAGACTATCTATTGCCTAGGACGTATGGATCTTCTGTGGTTCTATAGTCTCCAAACCTATGCGTGTATAGAATTGGCGCACTCGCAGACATTGAGCGCATATTGGAACCAAGAGGCCCTGTTGTCAGACGAACACTGCATTCTATTTTTTGTTTTAAAAAACTCTTTAAAAAAAATTATGTTTCACTGCTTTGTAGATAATGTAAAGTTCTGATGCCATGATTTATCAAATACAATCCTCCACCAAATGATAACTGCTAAGGGCCAGTTTTGGGGCCATTGAGCCAACAAATCCTATATTTTATCAAAAAATGTTTATCTATAGGGATCTAGTAACATTATCAAAATTCAATTGTAATTCTAGCTTGTGAATATGTTGGGGGCAAAACAAGTTTCTAGTGGCCAAATTAAAGGGTACCACCACCCAAAAATAATATTCTTATAAATGAAAAGTAACTAGTCCATTCCATCAACAAGTTTACAAAAATATGTTTCCAGAAAAAAATATATAATTGGAAAACGCATCACCATTCTAAAGCATGCGTTCATGGGTCTGCATGTACAAAGACTACATTGTCCAGAGCGAAAGAATCGTCCGGGATTCTATTGTCTCCAGGCGTACACGTGAATAGCATTGGCGCACTCGCAAATGATTGGCCCGTACGGAACCAGAAAATAATAGTGGTTCCATAAGTGGTGGTAATTAATTGCTTTGTTTATGAATTTACACAACCCTTTGGAAAATGTTGGATATCTATTTGATATCACAAAACAGTACCAAAACATATATAATTATGTGTTGTTCTTTGCCTTGATTCAAAGTCAATCGCTTTATGGGCTAACCCCATTCATCGCGTACAGCATGGAGGATGCCATTATATGAACATTTTGAAACCTGGATTTTTTATTGTTCGCGCGAAAATGTTACGCCATACCCAAACTAACAAGCTCAGGCTCTTTTTGTTAGCTTTCGCAGCTCGCAGGGATTGTGTACAAACACAAAAAGAGTAGTTCGTGTTTGACGTCACATTTTTGGGCGAAAAATTCCAAATTATCCGAGCTACATAAACATCAATAGCAGCCTCCATGCTGTACGCGATGAAAGGATTGGCCAGTACAGCGAGTGAATTTGATTGATGTCCTCCGTCCTTGCCCAAAGGGCCAATGTTGGTCGTATTTACATGAAATTCTGTTTTAATGTGTAGAGAACTTAAAGGGTACCACCACCCAAAAATAATATTCTTATAAATGAAAGGTAACATCTTTAGTAGTCCATTCCATCAACAAGTTCTCAAAAATATGTTTTCAGAAAAAAAATATATAATTGGAAAACGCATCACCATTCTAAAGCATGCGTTCATGGGTCTGCATGCACGAACACTACTTTGTCCAGAGCGAACGAATCGTTCGGGATTCTATTGTCTCCAAACGTATGCGTGAATAGCATTGCCGCAAGAAATAATAGTGGTTCCGTAAGTGGTGGTAATCAATTGCTTTGTTTATGAATTACACAACCCTTTGCAAAATGTTGGGTATCTATTTGATATCACAAAATGGTACCAAAACATAATTATGTGTTGTTATTTGCCTGGTGGTCCCCTTTAATCAAAAGTAAATATATGGTGGGGAAACTGTCCCTTTAACAACAAATACATGGGGGATCAGGAAAATCCCCCCCTCCCCAATTTGTAGGGAATTTTGTGTACAGTTAAGTTAGTTAACTATAAAATAAAACAGATGAAATATGATTGAGTCTCTATAGACTTAAATATGCCACCCCTGGGCTCAAATTAGCTTCAGGCTACCAAAATGTCATGCCCAGATAGTGTTGTTTGACTGGGCGACCAATTATATCATATAATAACTTCTTTTTTTTTATTCAATCATACAGGAACCGACCAGAAATAATGAAAATGAGCAAAGAAAAATAGGCTTCATCTGGAATCGAAACTCGAGACCTCCAGATTGCTAGACCGTTGCTCAACCATCGAGCCACAAAGACCACTGAATGGGGGACTTTTCCATGAAACCCTTTTCATTGCTGGGTAGTGTTGTCGTTTTCGGAAGTATTTAGTATCCCGGGACTCGCGATAATTTTTCGGCCGAGTCCCGGGTACCCGAAATTTACCCATTTGTTTATTACACGATCGGCATGTCACGCCAGCTGGGAAAACATGTTCATTCAAGTGACAAACATTGAGCGCATTTATGACAATAAATCATCTTCTTGAATGAACATAAAAGCTCTGGCGTTCAATGAGGGGACTTCCCTTTTTTTCGGGAAATCGAGTATCGATTTTTTTTGCCCGGGACTCAACATTTTTCGGCGGGACCCAGGTACCCGGGACTCAGCGACAACACTATTGCTGGGATAGTCAAAAGGAGAAGCGGATGAATATCATCTTGTTTCTTTCGGTTCCCCTGCAAAACATAGATCATGGTCATACTAAGTTGTATGACCATTTATAAGCCATGCACACAATTTCCTTGAAGCACAGGGTAAATAGACATTTGCATGTTGGCAGCCGATTATCAAACACCAGCCATGCAATCTCGTACTTGCACCGTTACCTAATCGACTCTGGATTATGAAGGTAAAGGTCCATTGTTTGTAATCGCGAACAAATTAAGCTAAGAAATCACCTCTGGTGCGATTTATTTTATGTTTTCTGTCAGCAAACAACAGTCAGAAGACAGAACGTAATGCATATTTGTCTCAGAATGTTTGTATAGCATCATGTAAACAAATGTCCGAATGATAAATGTTGCACGTCTCACATTCTTCTGAACTAGTCAAGATTACAAAACATAACCAACATGATGTGATCAGACGGGACACCGGAGCTATCATAAAAAAATTACATATAAATTTAAAATGTTGGGATTGTTGTATTACTGTACTCGTGTCGTACATAAGCAGTTCAGTTATTTTCAGCAGTTTTCAATCATGATGAAGAAAAGTACGTAATTATAAGTGACGTGACTAGACTATTCATATTGTACATCTTCTGATCTTTTCAATCTACGTTCATATCATTTCAAACAAAATCATTTGTTTGTGATGGACATGATGGAGCCAGCCTACCATTTGCATTGGTTCCCATTTCCCTATCATATCCCATTTGCACTGTCCCATTAGTAAAGTCTTACATGCATTTGTGACTCATTAGACATTAGAATAACATTATTGACTTACTAATTCGCGATTATTCGCCGGGGACGGCGCGGATACTTACATATTCGGCAGGATTTACGCTTGCCATCTCCCAAAGAACGACGGAAAAGGATGAAAAGTCTCTTCTGCCAACTTCAGTCACCTGGAAAGGGGCATTTCAAACGTAGAATATCCCTCTCCACCGTCGAAAATGTAGAAAAACAAGGTTGAAGGGTGTCTTCCTCGGGCGAAAATGAGGACCTAACAAGTAAACACGTTGAAGTAAGCCGACAGTTATTTTACAAGCCAGCGCAGCTAGCTCATATGGGAAGCATTATCTATGGTAGCGTTGAATATCATTTAAAATCCTGTAAATAAGAGGTTGACATTATATCTGAGATAAATGTGTTTTATTTCACATTCTCCAAATGTAGGCTTGATTCTTCATGGAAGAACTATTTTCATTTTTCATTGATTAGTCTAGGACTAGAAATCATATAAAATGTGTTGCCAATTCCTTTGTCGACCCTAACCTAGACTCTGACAATGATGAAGCCAGTGATTATTGCTGCGGAGTGCGGAGTAGGGAAACGCATCAAGCACAATAATATTAAATCATATTATTTTATTTTTTTCTCTCTCAACAAATCACTTCAGTTTCGAAAATATATCAGACGCTTCAGTAGAGCCGTACATAATTTGTTTTCATAATATGTTCATACCATCGAATATCGATGTTCATATAGATATCTACGTACGGCTCAGGGAAACAAAGATGCAGTCATTCACGTCACCCGATTGGTCAAAACAATAAGCCAATGACAGAGTGCAATGACCGACAATCTGCTTTCTCTGGCCAAATTGTTATTGTTTTTATTGAATTGTGTTAGTTTTCAATTGCGAGTATTTGTGCTAAAACACATACTATCACAATGACATAAAATACCATTCATCACACTATAGTTTTTAATATTATGTCCCATGTATGACTTTCATAAAATGATGTTAAAGGTGCACCTGTAAAGTGTCAGATATTGCCCCAAATTACATTTGAGACTTAAATCCTATACCAAAATCATTGTAAGATATGTCCGAATTATGTGTGAATGTTTTATTGAAAAAGAACACTGCTTTCCTGGTTTAAAAAACGAAAATTTGCGTCAGCTTTTACAACGAATTGCTGTATAAGGTGTATGAGGTTTATGACCGTTCATTAACGCTCTTGAGTTGAATGATTATCAATGATAGATATCGTCATACTAAAGGGGCAATTTAAAAAATCTAACCTTATGTTATTCTTCTCTTTCTATAAGCCAAACAACACGGTAGAAGAGAAATGTGGAAGCTCCAAATAATTATCGTGGAGTTAGACATTTTACTGGTTTCACTTTAAAGTTTAATTGATTCTGCATTTGATGGTTAAAATGTGATAATAAGTTAAATAAACGGATAAATTAAAGGGATCTAGTAACATTGTCCAAATCCATAAATCCTACCGTTAAACCTCTTATGGTTCTCTCATACCTTATTGTATTTGTATTGCCAACAGAAGCATGGAACAGGTTGCGGTTTTGTGAAATTTCCCTTTCGTTAAAAAGATATTTACGATCAAAATGTTCAGATTTTGAATTATCCACTGGGAGGTTATAACTGTAGAAGATTATACAGTCAGTGCAATGAGTTAGCGGATATCACTTCGCATTTTCGCTCATCCGTTGGCCAATATACTTTCCATTTAACATGAAATTTTCACACATTACTCAGTGGACATATCAAATCACAACACTGTATATTGTATCAACCATTTAACATTTGTGCCCATGTCAACAAACGTAGATCCCTTTAATGTCAATTATGACGGTTGTTGAAGTGCTTCCATTATATAAAGTCAAAGATACAGATAAATGTCACACTCCATTAACCACATAATTCATTTGGTTTATCGATTTCGTGCAAGCATATTGTTAATTCCAATTGTACAAATCTATTGATAAAGGATAAAGGATAATTATTTAAATACCCATAGTCCGAATTAACAAAGCTCAACAGTTTTACTATTGGAGTTTTGGTTTTGTGTGAATATTTTGAGTTGGTCTTACGGTTATCGTGAGTATATTTGAATTGTTGTAAATTAAGTTTTTAAAGCTTTTTTTTCTTCTTCTTTCTATGTAATAATTTGATATACCATAATAAAATATACATGATTATAAAGAAGGTCTATGAGTCTTCAATCGAACTCAATCCATTACACATACAACGCAGAGAGCGTTGATCAACACACTCCGACAGAATGTATTCTATACTGTTCTGTGCTCTGAAGTCAAACTACCCCCTCTATGGCACGGAGCAGCAATAAAAAGCACAGAATGTCGGTGTATATTTTCCTTGCCATACTGTTCACCGATCATGCAGCATACAGTATATTATATGCACCACGATATCTCATGTGAGTAATGTTACAGGCTTGTGACAATTAAACTTATGCATTAACTTAAAGTGATATTTGCGACTTCAATTATTACTGTATATCAATTATTACCAATATCATTGTAACATTTTTTGTGAATGATATATATATACTTGAAGAAGAAAATATCTCCTTAAAAATAAAAGCGCCATTCGTTGCTGTCCTAATAGTTTCATAAAAAAAAAAACATTGTTCAGTAGTGAAGAAAAGTGATAATTAATGTAAGATTTTTATCACATACTGCCCATTTATTTTGCTTCGGGAAAGCTTTTCAATTCAACCATCAATATCATGTTCCATTATTCAGGAGACATTTGACAAATCAAACCCCATTTAATTGAATTATTCTTTTACCATAAGCCAAACAACTAATGCCCGGCGCAGACAGAGCCGACTCGACCCGATCCGACTGGTTTTCAGCCTGATTAACTCAGTATGCGCTGCCTGATGACTCCGGTTTTTCCAGTCAAGTACCAGTAGGATGTCATTCGAGGCCGATTCAACATGTTGGATCGGCTCCGACTGAGCGAAACTGACGCTAGCCTGACTTATAAAACCAGTCGGATCGGGTCGAGTCGGCTCTGTCTGCGCCGGGCTTAAGTCGAAGAGTTTTGTGGAAGGTCCGAGTGAATTTGGGTTCAGTGGTGCAGCTACAGGGGGGCGGGGGTAGGAGTGCCCTCCCAATAATATGACAATCTGAAAAACCGTTTAAGGGGGCCATTTATGAAATAAATTAATATAAGGAGGGTATACCGATCACGGTATGGACTATTGGGGTCAGGCGTTGAAAACCGGTTTACTCTATAGTAACTTTAAGTTGCCAAATTCTGATATATTAATTTTCTGGAAATTCATTTTCTGTACGTCGTATTGCTAGTCTAAAGCCCTCTGCAGACAGAGCCGACTCGACCCGATCCGACTGGTTTCAATCAGGCTAGACGTGGGCCCGGTCGGTCGGATCCGTTTCATCGTGTTGAATCGGCCCCAACTGGCATCCGTCTGTCTCTCGACTGGCAAAATGTGTGTCGCGAGGCACTGAAAACTGAGCCGATCCGAATGAAAACCAGTCGAATCGGGTCGAGTCGGGTCTGTCTGCAGAGGGCTAGCTAACTATAAGTGGAATGAAATACTAAAACGATGATGGATTTTATTAGGGGAGCTAATCCATGCCAAAAATGAATCTCCTTCAAAAATAACATATTCAATTGTGGGGTGTGCAACATGTGTTCCCTTTAAATTCATCTTACGTTATAACGATATTTATGATTGAAGTGCTCGGATTTGACATTATATAAATATAGGGTGAAAGGGTTTCATATAATATAGGGGGAAATAACACGGTTCAAAGTAAGTGCAATGAATAAGCAAATACCATTTTGCAATTTTGCTCATTACTCGGTAATATGCAATGCCATTCACCACTCAGTGGACATATCATATCACAAACATACACGATCATTCTATTAACCATTCATCCTTTGTGCACATGTCAACATAGAGAATACAATTTGTAGATCCCTTTAAGGCATGTTATAAAGTACCATCCACCTTTATTGGCGTAGCTGCGGGGGCATGGGAGGCACGAGCCCTCCAATATTTTTTTTTAAAAATACCAATAAAAACATCCGAGTAAAAAATTCAGAAAAAACGAGGAAATACGTAGAGTTAGCCCCCAATAATGTACCCGCCCCCCCCCCCCCCCAAAAAAATAAATAAATAAATAAAATCAATAAAATCGGCACCATGCCACTGATCAACTTCCCTGTACGACCACATTCATCTATGTACACGCTTGCTGTCAATCAGCAAATAGCTTGACGTCCATGACACCACGTATGTGTTCCATCAGTGGAGTAGCGCATAGTCAGATGACTGGTATACATGTACCCCCTCATCTATTTTTCCCCCTAAAATAGATACAAACATTGGTTACAGTTCTTGGTATTGTTACCATTGTAGACGTTTGTTTATTAGCTCAAAATAGTTGAATGATTTTTTAAAATATGGTAAAACAATAAACCTTTTTTTTTATTCACATCGTGATCCAGAGGCCTGCTAAATATAGTTACGGTAATAATGACATGAAATTGGTACATAAATAAATTGTCATTAAATATTGTTAAAACACAATATATGGTTTTTAGTAACACGATGAATTCACTCCCTGGACATATTTTAATCAATAATATTAATTTACAACGAGTGGATAGTATTAAGTTCCTAGGCTTATATTGATAGTGATTTATCTTGGAAATCACATAATAATTATTTATGTAATTTCTTGCATTTTATATAGGTTAAGGATTTTTTTCCAACTACTGTTTTACATACTCTTTTTGGAACATTAATATCATCTTACATGTATTATGGAATTTTAGCATGGGGCAATAGTACATTATTATTACTTGATAAACTAGTTAAAATGCAAAAACGAGCTATTAGAATTGTTTTTACGCTCACGTATAATGTAATTATTTTATTCAAATAAAGTATTGAAACTTGCTGATTTATATTGTTATAATATTGGGATATGTATGTATAAATTGTCCAATAATAAACTTCCTTATAGTTTTATGACGATATTTAAAAAGAATAATTATTTTCATACTTACTCCACTCGGCAGAGTGGTTCCTTTCATTTACCACGAACGCGTACATTATTTGCCCCCCAATTTTTTTTAATTTTCTGGTCCAAAATTTTGGAATGATCTTCCAAAAGAAATTAATACAAGCCCCTCTCTTTTTGTATTTAAACGTAAATTAAAATCATCATTATTGATTAAGTACTCGTAATAATTATTGTTTAGTTTATATTATATGTCATATTTATATCGCTCTTAAGTAAGCTTCCACTTTTGTATTATTTTAATTCGGTTGGATCGATTGTAATATTCTTGTAATATTCTTGTCTATATAGTGGTCTAAAAATAATTGTTATTTGGCATGGCACCTTCTCTTCTTTATTTTGTTCTTTTATTGTTGTTTTTTCTTTAAATTTTTCTTTTTCAATATCGATAAGACACAATTACCCTTGGGAACCAAATGTTTTACAAGCTTTGCTTCTTTTTGGTTCCCCCATATTTCACGTTAGGTTAATTACAAACAAATTGTTGATTATGTAATATTTATTGTATATTAGTCTTCTGTGTATTTTAAATTGTATTTCGTTTATGAATATATTGTTTGTATATTTACTTGTACAAACATTATTTGTGAAATATGGAAATAAATTCAAATGAAATCAAATTCAATAAACAGCATTAAATACAAAAGTTAAAAGGCAAGGAAATATGTACTGTATACACAATTATAAAACAATAGAGAACATAAGGAATGGTATATTAGGATCTTAAATTTGTTTGGGTATTACTATTCCGACTGACCCGACTGAATATACAACAGTAAACTCCACTGTTTAATCATTAAACAATATGAATTAAAGAACTTATTTGCATATAATTACCATAGATACATGTATGTAAATTAGTTTATTTCAAAAAAATCTGAAAGTACAATAGTTTTTATACTTGACACGCATACAATTTTTTTTTGTGGCGATCGGACGTTTCGCGCCTGAAATCTGAAGTGGAACCATAATGCTCCCCCACCCCCCCCCCCCCCCCCCCTTTGCGGTAGAAATTTCTAGTGTTAACCGGATCTTGTAACTATATGTTGACATATATATTATGCAAAACTGGGAAAAGGGTTGATAAATGCTTTATTTTGTGTGCGGATAATTAATATATCCCTGAGAGATGTGTGAAATTAATGTCAGAATAGCCAAATATAATGAACGAAATGTGCAAATTGATGTGCCTACTCATTGCCAGACCATTTGTACACAGTTGAAATGTTGGTGGGGTGTTTTGTTTTTCTTCTCTTCTTCAAATTAAATCATACATATCAAAATGATCAATAACAAATTGAAAATTTGGAGGGAAATGGTTTCATACTTTTATTAATATTATTAACATAATTTAAGGGGAAACAACCAGGCATGATCTAAACACAAGACACGCTAGTGACTGAAAGCTCTTGGTCAATTCAGGCAAACTTATAAGTTACTCCATCCCTTTAACTCCCGCCTCGTACTATAAAACAACCGCTCACCCCAATACCTCATCAATATAACCCCCGCCGACAATTAATTCCCTCATCCAGGCGCCAGCCACACGACAAGACACACAATCTATAAATAAGCGCAACGTGATGAACATGAATCAAGACTATGCGCCATAATCTCACGGACTCGTCCCATGGCGTAGCCGGGTATGCAGACATGGGCGTAGGGGCACATTTCCCCCCCCCCCCCCCCCCCCAGGGGGCTGAGGTATCTTCCCGAATACCATCTTCCCCATTTTGACCTAATAAGCCAAAACAAAAATAAAAGTTATCAAGATTATACCGCCCGAAAAAATATGTACTTTTTATGATTTTCCCAAATATAACATGATTTTGCCCGAATATGGTATGAGTTTGCCTGAATATGATATGATTTTGCCAGAATATGACATGCTTCTGCCCAAATATGATTTGAGTTTGCCCGAAAAAAAGCTGTACTTGTTATGATTTTCCCGAATATGACATGATATTGCCCGAATAATATGAGTTTGCCTGAATATGATATGATTTTACCCGAATATGACATGCTTCTGCCCAAATATGATTTGAGTTTACCCCGAATACAATTATGATTTTGCCCGAATTTGACATGCTTTTGTCCGAATGTTGGGTGTTATTAGCCCGAACATGGCCGTTTTCAAAACTCCAGGGGGATGCAGCCCTCAGTTCCCCCGCCTCCTAATGCAGGGTAAACCAAGAATGAGCATGATGAGTGCAGAGTTGATGGGGGCAGGGGCGCGTGGTGGGGGCATGCATGGGCGTATACCAGATGCCAGAGCCGTATGCGTATACGACCCCCCCCCCCCCCCCCCCCACCCCCTCCCACTTTGTTTTTAGGAGTTGGACTGATCCGGCCATACTACCTTATAACGTTTATCTACTGACCTTATATGATTATAGTTATACTATAATTTACGAGCCATGGTTTATACAAGGAGGCATAAATACCTCCTTGGTGTATCATCACTTCGGTCCTCCTCGATCCCATGCATGGTGGGAGAAGGAATAATGTCGGGCAAAATGTTAATGGGGGTGAGGTCTATTAAGGTATACACTCGTCATTCAAGTTAATTAAATAATTATAGTCATAAATAACCAACTCTGAATAGGGTTTTCTTTCTTAAATCTGACTTTCCATACCTGTATCCTGGAGACGGTCAAGAGCCAGACGCAGTTTCAGTGGAACAACTGATTTTCTCGTTTTTTTCTCGAAATTGACCTTTTTCAAACTCTTATCGGGAGGGTATACAATCCCTCTATAGCGAATACAAAACATCCCTGTTTATATGCCTACGCCAATTGACAACGCATAAAATGAATCCCTGTTGACCATCAAATTATCACACTCCACTCGCGCAAGCCATGCTGGGGCGCATCCATGCCGGAGGAAGGGACGCATGCCCTCATGCAGTGCACCCCACAACGCAACTCCAACGACATAATTAACACATGCACTGTGCATCCTTGCGTCCCCATAAAGAAAAAACATAGTACGCCCCCCCCCCCCCCCCCCCCCCCCCCATCAATATTGGGGCCAGGGGCATAATGCCTCCATATGTGGCGCACCCCACCAAGCAAATTGTAAACGCCTCCTGCAGTAACCTCAACGATAGTGTTCCCCCTAAAAAAAACATACAAACAAAAGCCCCATAAAGTGCCCCCCCCCCCCCCCCCCCCGGCCGCCGCTAAAAAAAAGTCGTAGCTGCGCCTTTGGCTTCGTAGCCATGACAAGATACACAACTCATCAGCGCAACGCGATAACCATGAGACAGGTATATTTCATAATGTATACGCTTTTTAATTAACTCGCCCAGTCCCAGCACCGCCGCATCTATCCAAATGATGCTGAGTTTTGACACAAGGGAACAGTGGCGTGGCATGGCGTGCTCGGACTGATAGGGGGCACGCAAATTATATGAGGGCACACACACATATTCCTTGATTTGTTAAAAGATTGTACCTTATGTTTTGTGTTGTTTTGTGAAATTATCGGGAGGGCACATTATGTTTTCCTTTATTTCTAAAAGGGTTATGTCATGTTATCCTTATGTGTTTGTACTGTTTTTGTCAAATGCCCCCCCCCCCCCCCTAGCTACGCCCCTTGAAGGCAACGGTTGGTGACTAGATAGTTGGAATCGATAGGCCTAGGCTATTTTACAAGAGACTGATGTTGCGTAGAGCGCTAAAGGCAATCATAGCCAAGCAGCACAACATTGGACCGTCACATCATTCATCTTCGGTTTTACTGAACTGAACCTATACACATTCAAGACGGCGATGGTGATGATACTCACGGTGACGAACTGATGTACTGGGGTGCGGTCTCGGTTTCACTGGACATATCACCGGACATTACTGGTCAGTCATTGTGGGGGCATCATAACAGCATATGGACTAGAGTCCATGATCATAGTATAACATAGATGACCTATATAAAGGGACTTACAAAGGCCTACAGTTACTGGAATACAATTATGTGCGTTAAATGTTAGTCGATAACATATTACTACGTACTCTCGATTTTTACTTTGGATATCCATTTTTAGTGAGTAATTTGTGCAGTTGTTGAAAGGAGATGTGCAAAGATTTTCTGAAAGACTAATGTGGAATTCTTAACTTCTGAAAACCCCTTTATAAGATGGAGGTGTACTGCAAAGAAGAGCTAGGCTTATTGCAGTATTCATAATTTAAATGCAGAGAAAGAAGGTACGGTATAATTAATTTATTTGTAAGTTGTAACGGTTCTTTTTAAATATTATAACGATTATTGATAATGCTATTTCCATATCATGTTTGGATTAATATATTTTAAATATCCACGCATAATTTGTAATACAGAAATTGCTCTTTGTAGGAAGGCATATTATGGGTTACGAGGAAATATGTTTATGTTTATAGATATGTTTATGCTAACTTAGCGAAGATGATTGTAGACTAGTAATGTTGTGCATATTCATACTGTCTTGATGAAAACGAACAATTTATTTTCCTTTCGCTCTCGTTCACTCAGATCATGTAACATAGTACTTCATCTTGCCGAACAAGAAAACGTAACGTGGTCAACGATGTCGGTGAGAAAGAGTGGTGGTGGTGGTGGTGGTCATCACCACCATCATCATCATCGGACGTCGAGGTCGTCGTCATCGTCAATATCGCGTGGAGGTCATCCGATGGCGTCCGGTAGTTTCATGATCAACACCGCCCGCCGGGACTCCAGGTCTAAGCCGATCGTCATCACGCATACCAACTTCGACCCCGCCTCTGAGACCGCAGACAAGCCCCCCGTGGGTCGCTCCAACTCGCGAACGAGCAAATCGCGATCGTCCGGCAAGCCATCATCACGAACATCGGGTCGCACTCGGGCGCGAACATCATCTCGCAGTAGCATAAGCAGCGGCGGAGGAGGTCGTGGCGGATTAGATCATCAAAGAAGCAGTATTTCTACCACGTCCAATAGACCGAATCGGACACTGGCAACGTGCTCACTCTGCGTGGCCACGCTGTGTTCCTTCATCGGAGTCTCACTCGTCGTCGCGGGCGTCTTCGTACTCATCGACGGTCAGGGAGGCGACGCCAGAACAATTACCGCCTGCATACTCCTCGTTGTAGGCGTGGTGTTTATCGTCGTGGCTGGGTTCGGGTGGGGTTGTCTCTATCAGTTGTACATGAGGGCGAATCACCGTGACCACGTTGCCCGTGGACGATCGACCAAACCAACGCACTCGACAACCAAGGCGAGCAGTGGTTCGTATTCACCAGCCATCTCGACCACCAGTAGTACGCAGAACGAGACGCAGTTATCGAGAGTACCGTCACGTGGCTCACAACTGGGGACGCCTTCTACACCCAACTCAATCGGCAATCCGAAGTACGAGAATACGTCGCTATCGAGAGAATCGTCCAGGGGATCGCAGCGCGGAACGTTTTCCACACCCGATTCGACCCGTGGTTCGAAGGGCGAGACGTCGACGCATAATTTGTCGAGGGAAGCATCCAAGAGTTCGCAGAGGAAAGCATCACAATCCGAGTCGTACGTCGCTTCGGTGGTCGATGACCAGCTGAAGAGTCGCCATTGGTACACGACAGATTCGCCCGTCGACGAAGGAACCTATCAACCGTGCTTTAGGCCTGTTGATTCCCCTTAACCCATGCATCGTCAGCAAGGAAATGGAATTATATACTGTGAATGTTTTCCTCGGAAGTATTTGCCTATATATACATTACCTATCTATTCAGGAGAGAATGAGTTAACAATGAAGGAATGTCTTATAACGAACACGAGGTGAACTGTTTTTTTTTATTTGACTACTATCTGTACAAACCTCCGCATTTAAATATTTGTGAGTTTTTGCATATCTATATAATTATACCAGTATGTTAAATTCAATGACTGTAATATTATATGCTGCTTGTAATAATTATACTCTAATATAATTGTGTTTACTTATCGCGCTATTCATCTAGATCTTACAATATTCGTTAGATAACAATTACATTCATTGAAAATTAGCCATTCTACTTTAGCCGATGTTACACTATTTGTGAACCATACGTACTTGACAACA
>JBAMJV010003744.1:0-80058 GCA_037951105.1 Echinarachnius parma
CCTTTTGCCAGAAATCATTGATATAGCGCCTTTTGCCAGAAATATTTGTACAGTCAATATGACTTGTTCACTGACAATAGTACAGAAGGTGTGTAACTGATACAGAATAATAACATAGTAGGCCCCCCACTCACCAACCACACATATACACACACACACACATACACACACACACAAACACACACACACGCACCGACACACACACACACACACGCACACACAAACACATACACAACATACACACGTACGCACGAACACAAACATACACACACAACACACACACACACACACACACACACACACACACACAACACACACACACACACACACACACACACACACACACACAAGCGCGCGCGCACAATCACACGAGTACGAACACGCAAACACACACACATACACACTGGACAAATAGAACATAATGACTAAACTCAGATTACAAAGAATGCATGCTGAATCAGAAAAAATGTCTTGAGTTCTCTTAATGATAAACAGTATATCGTTGAACAAAACAAATACAAAACTTCCAGGATGTACAGTATGTTTATCACTATATAAAACATTATTAGAGTAAGGTAAGTACGAATTTAAACACTACGAGTAAAAGGGAAGAGGGGTATAGCAAGTAGTTAGACTATACTGATACCTTCATATCCATTTCTGTTAACCAACGCCCAATATTACGTAATAAATTATTATGATGAGGCGCATTTATTTATGTTCTTATTAAATGCATATAGATAAACAAAAGATTTTTACTATAAACATGAAACGCTATTGAATAATATTTCATGCTACACAAGTAGATTAAGGGGAAAGCGTTCTTAAGTATGTTTATTCTGCTAAAAATATCATTGGACCATTTAGGTACCAATTATTTGGTGTATTTTTGCTCAAACAAATTATACTTATTTTTTCCAAAGCTTATTGGGGCACGGAGACGTGCACCCCCCCCCCCCCCCCCCCCACCACCACCACCAACGTAATCATTATTAAGCGTTCGGAGTATAATCATTATTATTAGCTTCACCACTGCGGAAATAATATTAGTATTCGATCGATGTAGGCTATATCATAAATATATTACCATATATATTACTACGCATTACTGATTGGATTGACTCTACAATTTGCTGATGAAATAGATAAATCAGATAAACACCCATCGCTATCATAATTTTGTTGTAAACGTGAAGGCTGGTTTAATGATTTTTTTAATCTGAGGCGATTTTCTTAATTTTTATATATTTGTTCAGACAACTTAAAAGCAATTTTTCATGACTTTCTTTAGACCTCCACATTAACCACTTTCTCAAAAGTTAATAATATATTATTCAATCTTACTGGTCCGAACAGAAAGTGTACTTGCTCTGTAACTTCTAGATGACATTTTAACTTTAGAAATTACAATTTTCACTTGTACTATTTTGATCACGTTAGCTGCCCTATAGGCAACCGGGCAACTAGATTAGAACATTTATGCATTTTTACTTGGCCAACATTAAATATTACTAGCCCTGGGCAAGAAAGTAGGCAAGTAGTAGTGTCAATTATTGAGCCATGATTCAACGATTTGTATTAGAGGTCAAATATAATAAAATGTAGTTGTAACTTGCGCCAACCCTGATATTTAGTATATTAACATGTTTGTAGACAATTAAGAAAATGTCTAGTTTCTTCCCATTAATGTTGGGCTTCCCCAAAATTAACCCCGTTAATTTGAAATATATAGTTAAAAAAACTACTTTAAGTTCGTACAGGGTACTATAAACCCTTCACTTTTTTTTATTGAGAGATCTACTTTTAAACAAACGACATGAGAAGAAATATATTAACACCAGTCATGGTTACATAATAACATAATAGTTGTATGTATGTTTCATGTACAAATATGATTAATCAAGTTATACAAAGACTAAGTACCTACATGTAATATCATGAAAGCAGTACATTATTTTTGTTTAGAAATGATTCAAAATTTAAGCCACTCGAGTACCAAATTTGCCATAGGACTTACATGACAAAATAGTAGAAGTATAAAATGGATAAAACATGCCAATATAATATAGGTACATCATACGTGCGGTTTGCGGGTGTAAATCATGTGACGACGGACAGTCAACCTGTTCGAAACGTCGAGTCCCTCCTACCACCAACCCTCTCTTTACAAACAAACTATACCGGCGCTGTGCGCTGTAGCTTGTATCATAACTACACGCTCAAAAAGGTATACCAACAATACTTTCCAAGACTAACAACAGTCCTTTTCACGACTACCACATTTTGTAGGACTATCCTAGAAAGAATAGCAACAGTCCTTTGCAGGACTATCTAATCCCCATGGTGCAACCGCAAACCAAACGTATTATCTACTCAACCATGGAAGCCGTTACACGCAACATGCAATATACATACAGACGAAACGAACATTATGCGTTGTCAATATTGGAATAGCAATCTTTTAGTATCATCATGATCACCGGGAGAGATATTTGTATATTTATACCTCTACAATCATGTAGCTTTGATAAACATGTTTCATATATTTTTTTGTTTTGTGTGTGTGATGGCATCGCGGCTCATATGACTTACGATGACTGTCACGATTGTGATGATATAGGTTTTCCCGTCCATTTTAACACTGTTGAACTCGCCATACCCTAGCCTACTATTTTTCCAAAATAAACAAATCTTTATTGCTGGATTTCGTCTATACTTCGCACAAAAAGTTCCGCAATCGAGGTTTACGCATTAATAACTTTTCTATTACGCTATTACCATTCATCAATTTGGTATCATTGGAAAGCGTAAATTATCCCCTTTACATTGATATAACATTTGCTATGAATATTTTATCATGGAATGTGTATTGCATCCAAATGTAGGGCAAAGTCATAAGTGAAATGTTGCAAAATACACTGATTTTGTCAACAGTGTGCCTTCCTTGGCTTTAATGGGGTGAGGTGGTCATGCATTCAAGCCACGTTTTCATCTTCAAACAAAAGAAAGGCACACTGTTGACAAAATCAGTGCATTTTGCAACATTTCATTTTTTACTTTGCCCTACATTCGGATGTAATGCACATTCCATGATAAAATATCCATATCAAATGTTATATCAATGTAAAGAAGAGGATTTACGCTTTACAATGATACCAAATTTATGAATTGTAATAACGTAATAGGCATTCAAGCCACGTTTTAATCTTCAAACAAAAGGAAGGCCCTTTTTTGACAAAATGAGTGCATTTTGCAACATTTCACTTCTGACTTTGCCCTACATTTGGATGCAATGCACATTCCATGATAACATATTCATAGCAAATGTTATATCAATGTAAAGGGGATAATACACGCTTTCCAATGATACCACATTCATGAATGGTAATAGCGTAATAGAAAAGTTATTAATGCGCAAACCTCGATTGCGGAACTTTTTGTGCGTAGTATATTTAGATGTGATCCCATTCACGGTTCCATCAATGCACTAAATACGGCCATATGGACTTTAAACATCATAAGACAAGAATGTATTCTTATCTTTACCTGCTGACCTGGGGATTTCTAAAAAGCTAGATCTAAAAGATTATGGGGGCTCTGCCCCCTAAAACCATGTAGAAGCTATAATGGTTCCCCACTCCCCAAGGGGACCACCAGGCAAAGAACAAGTCACAATTATATGTTTTGGTACCCTTTTGTGATAACAAATATATACCCAACATTTGGCAAAGGGTTGTAGAACTCATGAACAATGCGATTTATTGCCAACGCTTACGGAACCACTGCTATTTCCTGGTTCCTACTCGACAAACAATTGCGAGTGCGCCAATCCTATTCACGCGTACGTTTGGAGACAATGAATTCCGGACGATTCGTATATCCACGATGCGCTCTGCACGTTCGCTCTGCACAAAGGTAGTCTTCGTTCAAGCGAACCCATACGATTATGTTGTAGTATGGTGATGCGTTTTCCAATTATATATTTTTTCTGGAAACATAATTATCTGAATTTGTTGATGGAATAAACTACTAAAGATGTTATCTTTGATTAATAATAATATAATTTGTGGGTGGTGGTACCCTTTAAGAACTTTTTTCCAAAACGCTTGCCAAGTACGCCTAAATCTGTTGAATATAGGTGTTACCCAGGGAGCAAATGGGGTTATACATACATGGAATGTTATAAAAGGTTGGGGCCCATAATTGTCTTCTAGGATCTTGTAGAAGCACAACCTAGGTGCACAACCTCGCGAACTAGCTACTGGAAGTCCACAAAACACATATGAAGGATTTTACCCCTACTGTACGTTAAAAGCGCCTTAAATTCTTAGGGTTCATGGATGTTCTACTCTGCTCTTTTCACGATTACACCCATACGCATGCTGCTATCATCGCATTTCTTCGGATATGTCTTCCATAGATAGTTGTGCATTTGTTAAAACCAAATTGTGCCTTTTTTAGATCTTTGGTTTTTATGTCACGTGTCTTTATATGTCACGTGCCAGACATAAATGCTCTTATGGACAACAATGTATGGAAATGTTTCAGATTATAGAATGACACATTTTATATCTGTAAACCCATATACTGAATGTTGAATGGCATTTGATATGAATAAAAAAACAATACACTGGCAAAACAAATGATAACACAATACAAAAGAATTTGAAACAAGGAACACACATAACAATAATAATTGTAATGACAATGAGATGGCTGCTATATAGCGAATATTTTGTCTATTTGAAGCTCACGGCGCATCATCATGTTTATTCCCAGAGTCCCAGTCATTGGATACATAGTGTAACAAATCTAGCACACAAAGTGCCCTTAATTCAACCGACAAAGTGAGCAATTAATGGATGGGAATTTCCATGTCCGAGTCCTAGTCTTTAATCCACAAATCTGAAGACTGGTTTCTTGATTATCTGTGGTGTTCGGGTCTCCTTCCTTACAAAGTAATTTTTTTTAATAACGTTTTATTCTATTACTCACTTTACCCTGACAGCCGACTGACGTCTAAATTAGACGTCAGAAAGACGTCACCATGACTATGCCTTAAAAAAAAACTTTTTCCATAAAGAAGTCACAAAAAACAACAATTTACGACGTCCTTAAAACAATGTACATGACAAAAATAAACGTCATTTCTTACAAGCATTTGCTGTCAGGGTAGTTATATCACAACACAAAACAGTTTACGTTATATATACGGTAAAAAAAAAAAAAAAAAAAAAAAAAAAACTGTCATGGTCACAGTTTGCATCAACCCAGTTGAGGTCATGGAACCAGGTCAAAACCTCAGAACTTGCAAAGGAACATTGTCAAACCCATCTATCAACGCCCGATTACGCAATACTAACTCATAACAACAAGACATTATACCTGACTGTCCGCGGTCAACCTTTTGTGTCGGTGGCCCCACTGATCCGATCCCTTGTAAGGAATAAATCCCAGTCAAGTTGCTATTCACTCTCTAAAACTAAATGCAACACTAAATAAAATCAATGGACGCCAAGTCAAAAATGGCCGAGTCTAAAAGTAATTTTTTTCTGTCTTTTTTTTAAATTACCAATAGCCACCCTTTCTCTAATTAAAACCTAATCAAACCCAACACAGGAATCCCGACCGCATCCCTCTACATTGTCCGAAGCTTTAATCCAATTCCACTCACAAGCCACCGAGCCACTACGGGGCAAAAAAAAAAAAAAAAAAAAAAAAGAAAGGTTCCCTGCAACATCTAGTACAGTGTATAGTCATTATAGTCATTTTTTACTTTCCCTTTACTATCAAATTAAAGCTATCGCATCACCTGCAGGTAATTACATGTATAATAGTAAAGTCATCATGGTCATTGAACTATTTTTCCTTTACTATAAAGTTCAATGCTATCAACACACCACCTTGCTTTTCTTTAAAAGCTTCTCTAGATTATTTTCTAGAGTTATTTAAGTGTCAAGTGAAAGCTATTAACTTTTTTCTTTTACTTTTTTCTTTTCTATCAAGTTCAATACTATCAAAAATAAAAAAAACTTGCTTTTCTTTAAATGCTTTTCCAAATTGTTTTCTATAATTGAAAATGTTATGTTATGTTAATAATGTTATCATTAAAAAAGAGCCGTTAAAACGTAAGAGGGCGCTCTCTAAACACTCATATGTTTCAACCATTATAAATAAAATATTGTGCATGTGATGCTTTGTTGAAATAGTGATTAGATAGAGAAATAAGCAACAACTATTTAAATACCTATTTTGTAACTTTTTGAAAAGAGGAAGCATTTTTTTGAATTTTTAACGGCTGGTTAAAAATTCTCTAATAAACCTGGGGCCCCAGGTTTATTACAAATTGTTATATTTATGGATATTTCAGCCGTCTTTGAACCGATTTTGATCAAACAAAGATGATTTTATTATTTAAATATTTTGCTCTTTCAAATTTTACACTCAGTTTTTCATTACCTCACAAAAAAATAAGTAGTCTAGCGCCCTCTCTACCAAAACTCAACTATCCCTTTAACGTAAGATTACTACCAAAGATATACATAACGCAAACATGGAAGCTTAAACTAAGATATCCAATCCACTAATCCTATCTTCTTATATCTACATCATCATGGATGCCGACTAAGATATACAGTCATGGAAACAATATAGGCCTAATGAAACCTGTAAAAACTCCCATTGATATGATATGGACAGGCTATTGATTTTAAAGGTTCCCTGCCATGGAAATGCATGTTGATTTTTTAGTTTTTCTACCAGTGTACACATGATATTGGTACGCTATTTAATCTAGATATGTACTGCATATTTAAATTTAAAGTTTGATATGTTTAACTTAAATTTGCTATAAACCTCACCTCTTAAAAACCTTCGGAGTGAAATTCTCCTTGTGACATTATCTGTCAGTCACTGATCTACTAAAATATGAGATGAACAAAAGACAAAATTCACATAACATGCTGATAACAGCATGGTCTGCATGTGGCTATACACTGTTAGAACAAGTATTACAAATTGTAATGATGTTGGTTAAAATTTTAATCAACCACAGATTACTATATGAATCACTCAATTGTAGGTTAAACTTTAATCAACAGCCTGTTGATTAAAATTTAAACTGTGGTTGATTAACAATTGTAATGGTTTATTGGTTAAAACTATTTGCTCAATGTTGGTTACAGTGGTGTTGATTAAACGGTAACAATATGTTGATTAAAACTTTAACCATGTGTTGGTTATGTATGCTTTGTTCAGGGTTGATTCACATGATGTTGGTTAAACTTACATAGGTCGTTGGTTATAGTTTTAACCATTGTATGTTAATTCTCTTTTGATTCGCACGATGTTGATTAAACTTTCGTGGAGTGTGGGTTACAGTTTGAACCAATGTTTGTTAATTATGTTTTGATTGACACGATGATGGTTACAGTAATGGAGGGAGTCACCAAAAACACTCCCGCAGTGTTTTCAAACTTGAAATGCACTCAGCTCCCCAGGGGTTATTCTAGCCGACTACCTGATATAGGTGCTCATATGCTTAAAAAAACTTTCCATTCCTGCCGAGGTCTTTTCACTTCAATGTATCGTCCATGTTCCTCTTATTCATGTTGTGCGATTCAAGTTTTCCTGCGACTGACTGTTGGTTTAATAACTTTGCCTGAAATTAGTTTGTCAATATATTTATTAGGTTTAATAATACTGTTGCTATGTACAATAAATATGTCTATATTGGCAAAAATACAGTTGGTCTTCTCGTCTTATTTCCATTGGGGATATGCATGGCCATATGTGCATTAGACCATAGGCGTACCCGGGGGGGGGGGGGGGGGGGTCAAACCACCCCTACCCCTTTGGATGTACTTTTTAGTGAGCAATATAATTACTTCAGATCAATTTATGCACTATGAGGAAATACTTTTTTTTTTAAAGATTTTGCATTTGTTTTTGTAATCCAGTACAATACTCCTAATGTTAAATGAAATGATATAGGTACTGAAACATCAACGTCACACCAGAATGTAGACCTACAAAATCAGTCTTCCATCCGACGGTTGCTCCTCTGATATTGCGTGCGGCTTCACTGATCGTCGTAGCAAGCCAGTTTCGTAAATATTGATGTTGATCTCTCTATTTCATAATAATTTCAGCCAACATCACATGCACAATTCGTCATTTTAAAAATGGTTTAAAATATTGGCTGGGTGTTTAGAGATCGACCACTTGTGTTTTATCACCTCTTTTTGAATGGTACTTGTTTGTCTGTATGATGTTATATGCATTTCGAGCATGGTGGAGTTATATCTATCATTTTGTTGTATGGTGCAGGTTTTGGTAACTACAATTCAGTTTTACAAAAAGTTTACTATCTCTTCAAAATCGATTTGGCTCGGGCACTCTTTACGTTATCCTAAAATAATGCACTGTCTGCGAGCGCAGAAATTTATTTTAACATGCCTGTAAACATGAGGCCTGCTCGATCGCTATGCATAAGGATCGCTATTCGTAATTTCAAAAGGGGTCTCACTATTTACAAGGATTGCTGTTTATAAGGTGCGCTATTAAGATATTTGCATTGAGGGTCACTACTCAAAAGAGTGGCTATTCAATACGAAAGAAACGGGTCGCTATTCTTAAAACAAGATCGGAGTCGCAATTCGAAAGTAACGTTGAGTGTTGCTATTCATAACTTACATTAATGGTCGCTATTCACAAAGCCTTAATAGGGCCGCTTTTTGTGATACCTGCCCAATGTTATTTTTTAAACAGTTACAACGGGGGTGGGGGGGGGGGGGGTGGAGGGAATAACGAGAGGAAATGTGGAGAAGAGAGATGGAAGAGCGTACTGAAGAAAAGGAAACGAAGTACAGTAATAATAAGAGAGGAAAATAAGCGAGAGAATAACATCAAGATATAAATGGGGCCATGCCCACCCTATCCGCATAATCATTGAAAATACCATGTAAATAATCCATCAATAGGTGATATCACCAACCCTACTATACAAATCACATTAAAAAAACTAAAAAGAATTTACGAATGTATTATGATCAGTACATAAATATCGATTTGTTTTAATCCTCTGATGAAAAACAGCATCCTTGCTGATCAAGCTATCCTGAATAAATATATTTGAATAATAAATAAATACATGTAGATAATAAATAAATGATTTGTTTTTTAATGGAAATACTTTTAATCATTCATGAGTGGTGACCCTGTTATCGTTTCATGATATTACCATTTAAGCGAACCTGTTATCACTGTGTTACTAGAAACCCTGGCAATTGTTTATGAATAGCGACATTTTTCTTACAGTATGATTATCGACTCTGGTATTGTTTCAGGAATAGCGACCCATATGAGTAGTGACCCTAATATAGCGACCTCATCGTAGGATTATGACTTGCAACTCGTATGTTCTTGATGGTTAATTGTCCTTTTCCCAGTCTATTAATAGCGATCCCTTTTTTGTCAAATTTTCGTGTTATGAATATCTGTCGTACAATATTGGGAAATATGATGTTATGAATAACGACGACCATTCTGAATAGCAATCCTTATAAATAATGGCCCTAATGAACAGCGAGGTAGTTACCCGTTAGCCTATTCTGTTGTACGCACGCCGGTTCACGCGAACGTTGTTATGCACCCTGTTACCCCGGTGGACATATATATACTTTGCTAAGCAAATTAGCCCAATTAACAGGTTAACTAGCAATACAACACCCAAGGGTACGGCCAGGCCAATGATCTTTTTTCTTTCTCCACACGTTTGCAGAACATCTGGAACATCTGGCAAATAATATAGAAAAGAGAAAAAACACATTTTAAAGGTGTATATAACATGATGCATTCATCAATCTTTTCAAGATAAAGACTAAATTACCCAAAACAGTTGTTTATTAATATTAAGAGCTTCCGAACGATTGGAAACTCGTTTATGTCAATCCAGTACATAAGAGAGACTCCTAGTCTGTTCCGTCGATGTACCATCCAATCTCCTTTCTTCTAATGTAACATCAGTAAAGTTAAGGAATCAGTAGTCATGGTAGTACAGGAGCAACTTCAAAACTACCTCCTGTATAAAAACCATATATCCGACTGGCAATTTGGCTTCATATCTCACAACAGCACAGATGACATCATTACTTTCCTATCGTGCCTATCCCAGCAATTGTTCAATGCTTTGGATATAGGAAAGATGCCACCCTGTTCTGCAAGATTCTAGATGTACTGATGAATCTAAGGCAACACGCACCTAAATAGAGACTGGAGAGAATAAAGTTATGGGCTGACAAGTGGACAATTTTCGAGGCCCAGGCCGAGACCACTAGTTAAGTTGTGTAATAAGGGTTGGGTGAGGGGGGAGGGGGTGGTCCAAAACCATTGGATAGATGGTCAAGACCGATAAATGGGAGACACGACACCGGTGAAAAGTGGACCCCAGACCGACAATTTGTTGGTTGTTATCTATGTACTATCATTATTATTGTTTTTACTTTTTGTGGTCTTTTTTTTTTGGGGGGGGGGGGTGGAGGGGGGGGGGGGAGGGGGGGGGGGGGGGGGTGCGTACGCATCCAACGCCCCAACCCCCACCCCTCATGGACCTGCATCGTCAATGTGTAGTGACACCCCCGGGAATGAAGGCCTACTGTGAATGATTTCATGGCCTATATCTTACATGTATTTTGATTCAATCCCTTGATAATCGGTAGAATCCAGTTCGCATACATGGTAACTCGAGTGTAGACTCCTGGGTAGTTACTTATGCCACATCCGTTGCCAAAGCTGATCACACCAACAAGGTAATACTGGTCGGTGTTAACATGACCCTTGGTGCCTAAGGACACCAAGGGTCCTCCGCTGTCCCCCTACAAAGAGAAAGAGCGAGATGGAGAGATTGAGAAAAATATGAAAAAGGAGGGGATAGGGGAAGGGTAGGTGAAAGAGCTGTAATTGCAGCTGTGGTGTGGATAGGTAGGGCCTTCGGTTACAGTCCGTTATTCCGAAGGATCGTTATTCCGAAGGTTCAGTTATTCCGAAGGTTCGTTATTCCGAAGGTTCGTTATTCCGAAGGTTCGTTATTCCGAAGGTTCGTTGATCCGAAAATAAAATCGGGTTCGTTATTCCGAAGGTTCGTTATTCCGAAGGTTCGTTATTCCGAAGGTTCGTTATTCTGAAGGTTCGTTGATCCGAAAATAAAATCGGGTTCGTTATTCCGAAAATTAAATCGGGCTTGTTATAATACTATAGTTTGTGTTTTGTTTATTTAATTTACAGCCTTCATTAAGCATACCCCTCCCCCTTTCCCTCCCTTGGCTAGACCAATCAAACATTTAAGTTTATTTTATCTCTTTATATGAAATTATAGCATTATAACAAACCCAAATTCATTTTCGGATTAACGAACCCGATTTCATTTTAGGAATAGCGAACCTTCGGAATAACGAACCTTCGGAATAACGGACCTTCGGAATAACGAACCTTCGGAATAACGAACCCGATTTCATTTTAGGAATAGCGAACCTTCGGAATAACGAACCTTCGGAATAATGCAACAAATGTTCGGATTAACGAACCCTATTTCATTTTCGGATTAACGAACACTCAGGTATAGGAAATTTGCGTGTTCGGAATAACGAACCTTCGGAATAACGAACCTTCGGAATAACGAACCTTCGGAATAACGAACCGCACCCGGGCCTTCGTCTTTCGACAGAAACGTCTTTCAATTGCGGGTTCACGTTTCTTCAAGAACAACGTTTTAACTGCACTTGCAGCTATCAATCCCACCTCTGAACTTAAACACGGTAGTAGGATAGTTTGACATTGAGTTTCTTTCCTATTGTTTTGTTTAATTAACCGTGAGTATAGACTGTGGCTTCAAAGGGGTAGTACATTTTTGGTAAGGCTGAACTTTAGGAACCAAAACTTGCGCACTAACTTTACAAACCAACAGTTATAACTCCACCATGCTCGAAAGGTATACAACATTACAGTAAAAGGTAAAAGTTAAAAACCTGTTATCATTCGAAAAGAGTCATTTAAACACAAGATCACGATTTCTAATAAAGCATTGGTTTCAACAATTTTTCATTCAGCATAATTTATGTGATGTCTGCTGAAAAAAATGATTAAATAGAGAGATCATGAACAAGTTAAATCATTTCTTGTTTGTTTAAACCACTTAAAATCAGAATAAATCTGGGGACCAGATTTATTCCGATCTGATATATTTATCTATTTTTTAACCATTTCTTAACCGATTTTGATCAAACAAAGTGTATTCCCTCATCATAATTGCATGCTCCTCCGAATTGACGCTCAATTGTTCATTGTCTCACAACAGGTCATTTCGTGCAGCGCCCTCTATACAAAAACTGAACTACACCTTTAATCAAACTGCTAGATGTTTAAATTGAATGCTTGTGCATTTCCCACCTTCTTAGTCCATACAGATCAAACTCGTTGTATATCATGCAAATAAACAACACCTAACGTACCTGACACGCATCGACTTGAGCTTCAGGCACCCCTGCACAAATCATGTTATCTGTCACATCCGGGATCTTATATTCTTTCTTGTCATCATATAAGAATTCACATGCCCTGTGATCGGTGATCTTGACATTCGCCTGATAAAGATCCGTCGGTGAATTTTCTATGAAATAAAGAATGAATCTGATTTAAACTGTCAAGTATGAAGTGAACAAGTGGAAGAAATGGAAATTGCTCATCCACATAACAACAGTCACGGAGACCTCAGAAGGTCTTGTTGAAGCAAGTAGACAAGCTGGATCCATTCAAGCACAGAGTTATCAATTTTCTCACCACACCTGGGAGTTCTGTAAAATAGTCCTCGTGAGAATACAAGGAATCACTAACAATCATCTGACAGATGCACAATGTGGATTTTAAAGTTCTAGAGGTACCACACATATGCTGTGCTTGTCGTTGAACATATATTCGGAAAGGCCAGAGAACGACGGATACCGAGTGGAACACGATACAAAGGGACCCCCCCCCCCCCCCCCCCCACTCGCCTACGCCCATGATTCGAAAACTTATTAAAGTAATTTACCATCTTTCCGTTCGCCCCAGCCAGTGACTGTCGCATCTGTCCCTGCCGGGAACTGATCTTCCATGTCTGGCGTAGGCAGGCACGCTGTGTTCACCTTGAAACCCTTGCTGTCGATGAGGAATGGCTCATTCATCTTAAAGAAGGCAATGTCATTGTCATAATTTAAATTGTCTTTGAAGTCGTAGCCAGAATGGACGTACATATCCGATGCCCATCGCTCCTGCGTAGCCTCTGTAGCGGAATCAAACTCGATGAGGCTGACGGACCCAGCGCGGAAGGAATATCGTTGAGGCTCACACAGTGTTGTAGCGTCCCTTTGTACGAAATTGTGATAGTGAATTTTAACGAGTAAGGTTGAACTCGTTTTTTAACGGACAATCATAAATGACAGTAATTTTGATCGCGTAGTTGTTATTGTTATTTAGGATTTCGCATATGCGAGATAATGTCGGGTTCCCATGTTTTACCATTTTTGTACAAGTCAGTGCCGGATGAATCGCACTTACTGCCCGTCATAGTATAGAACTACAAACAATACGCGTTTCAGTTTCATGTGCATTCAGCTCCATATCGAGAAGATGTGCATAGTTGTTCGATGCTATGACCGACAAGAAGTGCGATTTATCAGGCACTGACTTGATATTAATTGACAAAATGGGAACCTGACATGCTCTCACTTCAGACGTCCTGCAACAAAAACTACTCAATCTAAATTATTGTTAATGGTTTAATTTTTCTTTGTAGAAGATGTTCTATTCCGTAAACTATATCATATTTCTGGGGGCCACACTGTATAGATGCTTTTGGTAACTTCTCAACAACTGTGCCCTTATATATAACTTAAGTCAATTACTGTATCTCTAATTGAACTCGTAGTAGTAATAGGCGGGGATGGAAAATGTTAAAACAGCCATATTTGGGCGAAAAGCACTTCAACTTTGAGGAAGAACTTGTCATATTCGGGTCAACCATGTCATATTCGAGCGAGTGTGTATTGCTATAAATTATACTTACACGCATTGTGCAGCTGTCATAGCCCATGAGGAATTGATAAGCGAGGCCCCACACACAAATTCACCATCCTTAAACATGGCCAACTGCCACGGCCAGGCGTATTCTGCTGCAGGATTCCCGCCAGCAATCAATAAAGAGACCGTCTGGTTTGTTTGCCCGCAAATATCAACTTTAAAAGAGATAATAATGTATTGATTGACTGGTTAATTTGTTTATTGTATGAACGAGTGGAAAGTCTATTAAGTTTTGGGCGGATAGTACAATTCTGGGCAAACTTAGTTTTTAGTAACGAAATCTTGTACGACATCATTACAAAGTAATAGTTTTAATTCAACCATGATCGAAAGGTTGAAAAACATATAAACGACTGAAGTCTGTTTTCATAAAAACAAACAAAACAAAACAGCCGTTGATTCGATCCGGCCCCCTTCCATCGTGAAGGTCCATTGTTTATGTAATACATAACTGAGTTGTGAATATTGACAGATGAGGTCACACACATAATTTCATTCTTGTGAATTTTTTGATAGATGGGACTTAATAGCAAGATGAACACACAAATTGAACAAATATAAATACATTAACAAAACATATTGAGGTAAAGAGTTTAAAGGGATAGTTAAGTATTGGTCAAACTTAACTTTAGTAACCAAAACCTGCACCATTACGGTACAAACTAATAGTTATAACTCCACCATGCTCGAAAAGTATACACAATTACAAACGACAAAGTAAAACCCCTGTTATCATTTAAAAAGAGCCGTTACAACTCAAGAGTCAAATTAACTGTAGAGTACGCTAGCGCGAAGCTATATTAAGGGTTCTAGGTCCTCCTAATACGGGACTGAAACTGAATATTGTTTTTGCACGCTAATTGTGCTTAAAATTATACATATGATACGGTACTTACCACCGATTCATTCTCCAATAAATGATCCAACTATCCGTTGGATTAAAATTATGGTTTTTCCCTCCATTCCGCTAAAAATCAGTGATTTATGCGCCTCCTCGACTTCTCTCCGTGTGTTAGCGCGACTCCGAACAGATTTTGAACGAAAGATGATCGCGATGGCCGCCGATGCGAACGGTGAACGGGGCTTGCGATACACATTTTACATGCGCGGTAAGCATAGAAGGACCTAGAACGCTAGTGCTTCGCGCTAGCATTCTCTAAAAGTGATAGCCGGACGTCAATCACTTTTATATTATATTTTGAAAGCAAATTTCACAACAATGAGAGCATTTGAATGGGAATTATTATTATTTCCCATGTTTTTTTTTAATGATCTTTCACATGGAATTGAAATCAACCAAATCACTTACAATTAATATTTTTTTTTTTTTTGGGGGGGGGGGGGGAGCACTTCGGAAAATACCAATACTCAACGCTCCCTTTAAAATATTTTGTTTTTACACTAGTAGAAATAAATAGAAATAGAAAACGTCAATGGAGCCGCGAGCTATCGAATTTAGCAGATTCTTCTTCAGGCGAAACTACAAGTAACTGAACTAAACATGATAATAAATACCTACACAGGTATGTGGAAGATGGGACCAGCAACAAGCTGGAGTGCACACGAACAAAAGAAAAGGGGGATACAATGGGGGAGGTGTAAACGCTATAACAGGCTAGAGTGGACAGGAACAAAATAGTGCAAATTAAGTGCTACTGGGCATGAGAGGGTGAGTCAAGTGGCAGCTAGAAAACTACCAGATGAGAGATGAAAGAACAGGATATGGAACTAAAGTGCGTATCTCACCGGCGGAGACGTCGCCACGACTGCCGCGACTGATCAGTCGTGGTAGTCGCGGCGACTCGGGAGACCCGAAAATGGTTTGCAATCTCACCAAGACGAAGTCTCGGAGACGTCTCCGCGACGTATCCATGGGAGCAGGAACAAACTGTACCAAATGATAAAGAACTCAGTCACGTGGTCTCTAAAGTGGGTCAAGCAACGTCAAGTAGTGTCGCGGAGACGTCTCCGCAACGTCTCCTCTCAGTCGCCTTGGTCTCCAGTAGGTTGCGGCGACGTCGCCGCGACGTCTCCCCAGTCGCGGACAAAATTAGTCTCCGCGACTGATGGAGAGTCTCCAAAAAAATCGAACATGTTTGATTTTCCCGCGACTCCCCGGGGACCCGGCTAGTCTCCAGGAGACGTCGCGGCGACACGGAGACGTCTCCGCGACCAGCGGAGACTGAGTCGCCAACTGGTCGCCAACTAGTCTCCAGCCCGGTGAGATACCACCTTAAGGGGTAGTTATTGAGAATGGAGGAAAGATACAATGAGTAGAAAGTGGAAGGGGATTAGTTATTCTTCAAGCATACTGTCCATAAGTGTGGTTTGAACTGGACATAGTATTGACACACATGTTTGTGCTCATCGTGAGTACAATTTTTGATCACTAACCTGTTGTTGTAGACGTTGATCCCACTATGATAGGACCAATAGAAGAAGTGGCATTCACGGCGAATTTGTATTCGGTATTGGGTTTCAAGTCCGTGATAGTCTTAGTGGGCAAATCACTGTTCATTGTTTGGATGATACCTGTGTCGCGGTTGGTAGAGTATATCACGTATTCTACAGCTTTGGGTACTGCGTCCCAAGATATGATGGCCGTGTCTGCCCATACGCTGTCTACTCTTACTCCCGCACCTTTGAAGAACAAATGATTATAGTTTAACACATTATTTGTCAAAATGGTAAGAAAAACAATGTGAACAATCACACATGACGATTAGGAAAGTGGAAGAGAAGATTAAGAAAGTGAGGCAGTAATAAACCAGTTACGCCCCTACTCCCTCCCAATTCGTTATTTGTGTACAATTACATATTCATATTCATAACTTTGTATAGCCAGACTACCTGGCCAAGGCCAACAGACAGACAGAAGACCGGAAAGCGTGGAAAGCCTTCGTGAAGCAGAAGCCATCACACATTCTAGCGTTGGTATGGAAGGCTTAAGTAACAAAGTAAGTCAACCCTTGCTTTAGAATGTTTGGATATTTAAGTTTGATTAAATTTAGGTAAATACAAATGTGTGTTGGATACACGAAACCCGGAGGCACACATGAATGGCACTGGGTAAGCCTTGCTAAAAAGTTAGTCATCTAAAACCACCAGCCGCCATGCAGCAACCCTGTGAGATGGGAAATACACCACCCTATGGCTCATGACAAAATTGATGAAATCGTGTTTGTTCTTAAAAAAACTAATCTGCTAGAAAAAAATGAAAACTTTACATATCGCGAAGACTAAAGAGATACTATCGAATAAAAATACTCAGACCCTCAGAAAAAATTCCCTTGTGCATTTTGTATCAAGTTGTGGGATCAAAATTGATAAGACTAAACGGTTTTTTACCTTGTCCTTTTATAGCTAAATTTAGGAAGACGAACAGACACACCCATCTCCACACCGCGCATTCTGTAACTCAAAAAGAGAAAGAAAAATGTTGTCAGGAAATATTGTAATCTTGATCCTTAAAGGGATTGAGTAACTGTGTTGACATGTGCAAATAACAACAAAGGGTTGATAAAATGTATAATCCTTTGATATAGTACGTTCACTGATTAATCTGCGAAAATGCCATAGTAAATCGGTGTCATATGACCGAATAATGAGTGATAATGAATATTATCTCCTTCATAGCACTTCGAAGACAGTAAACAATAATAATAAAAAGGGAACTACGTAACTTTGTGGACATGTGCAAAAAGTGACAAATGGTTGATGCCATGCGTATTTTTCTTCTCTGATATGTTCACAGGGTATTGTGTGAAATTTCAAGTCAAATGGACATTGCATGGCCGAGTTATGAGGAAAAATGCAAAGTGATATTCACTAACTCACTGCACTCACTTTGTACACTGTTCCATGGTTATTTATATCTGTAATACGTATACTGAGGTATGTAAAAGATATCGACGATTTTGACAAAAGTTACTAGTTCCCTTTAAAAAAAAAGAACATTTTCACAAGCCCAATAATACAACAAAAATGTCCTATCATGCCGTATAAACAGTTTCCCATTGTGGGTTTTAATTAACTTCATAAAGACAATTTACTAACTTTACAAGTTAATGAATCATTGATGATATCAACTATTATTATATGACTTTAATGTTCAAATTCATAGCATTTTCTGAAGCTAAGGTATTATTATGACTTAAGGAATGTGAGTATGAGAAGAACCATATTTAAGATATCTTCGGTTTATCACTCGATTCAGAGATGGTCATATATTATATAATAAAGTACATTTCTCATTTACATAAGTTAAAAAAAGAAGTAGCCTAATGCAGGTACTACTTCTAGACTGACAAACATATTAATATGGTCGCTTAATTATTCATCATTAATTATTCATCATTTATCATTTTTGATTGATATTTGTAAATTATTTATTTGTGATAATTTACCTATTATATTGGTCAACATGATAATTGTACCATTTTTTTTTCATTCTACGTAACGTATTTTCTGATATTGTATGTATTGTTGTATTACTTTGTTCGCGGCCCTGCTGTGTATACCGTAATTACAAATAATATGCAAACAGACTAGCATTATCACTATCATACAAAATGATTATATATATTATAAGTATAGAATTATGGTTATTGCATTTTATAATCATCATAGTAAGATTTATTTAGTAAATATTAGGGACATATGTTAAAGTGGTAAAGTCTAACATCAAAATCAAGTTAGAAATTGTAGACTACTATGATAAATTGTTAAATATAATCATGAACATAAATGAGACGTTATAAATTATGATCATAACATAAATTCGTTAAACACGGGAGCTCGGAAATATGTATATTAGAGCATTCAGGAATAGTATTTTATATAAGAGTCAGGCAGTACCCTTGCTGCTCTCTTCCTATGAGTATAAATGGGTACTCGGTCCGGTATTACTCTATATCATAGGGCAGCCTTGGCTTGCATACTTCCCTGGGAGTTGAGATCGTGCACAAGGTAACTGTGAAGGTTTTTACTGTACCTGATGACCAATGGTAATAATGCGTTATTATTATCAAGATTTGTTTGGAAATTGTAGAACATATCACCATTTGTGTCGAGATCAGTTAAAGATTTTATAATGTGTTACTGGAATTTAAAGAGTGTTACAATGTGTTTAAAAAACATATTTCTTAGCTGCATGCTTCTCCATTTTTGGACAATCTTCAAACTATTAGCTAACACTTCACTTTATAAACGAAGCTGTTATTTGGATGCAATCCAGCAAACTAAATTCATTATTTTGTTCAGGAGCGTACCAGCATACAATAGACACCTCAGATGTTATTCATAGCTACTACGGTTCAATATTTAATCGATATGTATATACCTAGTTAATCATTAAAACCATTCATGTTAGCAGCAATGTGTAGCTTACTAAGGTTTATCTCAAAAGGGTGCTGTGTGCCGCGGTGTGGCGACTCCCCTAACACGCACGCACAAACATGTATACATAAACAAACTCATTCATACAATAACGCACTCGCATACGCGAGCTTTTTCATGACATAACTATCATAGGAATTATAGAAATAATGTTAAATAGTATGGTCATGAGAACAATTAATGATAAAATTTAATACAATATCATACATTTTAACGAAGAAAAGGATAACTCTTGATTTATGGGTGAAGAACGCTACATGGCTCTAAACTCAAGTTAAATCACAGTAAACATAACAAAAGAAAAAAACACGGTACAACACATGAATTGTGGCACATTCTTTCTAACCTCATAAACAATATGTACACTATAATTATACAAATTATAATACAAATTTAATTATGTATAATACAAATGTATTTATACATCAGTATATGTTAAACAATTATGTGATTTAGGCCCAAAGGAAGCAAATGATTATTGACAGGGCCCCCTAATACATGCAAGACATAAAATAAAGTTCAATTCCTATAACCTAAAGAAACGCATAATTATGAAATAAACACACAAACATGCTTACACATGAGTCATATTACGTCTAATGAAAATTTATTTGATTTGAAGGTAAGAAAACAAATGCAAAATTGATGAAATAAAAGCATAACAATTTTTAGAAGGGCTACAATTTATTTCGAGTTTGATTAAAAACATGAGAAGAAAAAACATCAAGGTTGTCGCACTGCACAATGTCGCAATAAGTCTTATCTAAAGTAAACAAATGGTGTACTCGTGCCGGATTACTTCGAATGGATGATTAATGTACACATAATCATAAGATTTCATTAAAGGCTTCCAGGTTAAAAAATGAAAGCATTTCATTTAATATCCAAATTCCCCACTAGAATTATGTTGTATGGCACACCTCTGTAGGATATTGGAAGTTATTTATATCGAATTAAAAGATTTATTATCAGAGAAAAGAGTAAGCTGCATTCATTTGAAGATTGGCAAAGAACGGGGAAGCAGATACGTAATGAGCGTTGTTCGATACAAATAAAACATTATTTTGTAAATCAGTTTTGTTCGTGTTGTTTTCTCTTATTTAAAGAAGTTATAATTGAGTATAGCATACCTAATTGCCACAAATAATAATTCAAGTGCTGTAGAACATTATATTTTAACGAATCTATAACTTCAAAAACATTAATTGAAAAAACAAGCGATTTATACTTATGCCATATGTCCCCAAATTAATTACAACGGGACTTTCTGCAACGATAACTTTAAAGATAGTAAATCAATCAAAACAATATTTCAGGGTTTGAAACTATAAATTATTACCTACATCTTGCAGAAAACCCTATTCGATTTACTTCAGTGGTCATGGAGAATGGGGATCTTTCGTCAATCATATCATGGGTCCGTTTTTTCCAAGTTTGACACTTGGATGCTCTTGGCACCCATATGAATGGGAATATTTTGGTCACAACTATCAGGGCAACTAACAAATTTATTTAAATTATGTGCGTACCTTAATATCAATGGTGTGTACTCGTGTGAGGTTTTGTTGTTGAAAGATGCATTGATCTTTCGGGAAAAAAGACAGATAAGAGAAAGCCATAAAGGAGGAAGAGCTCAAAACAAGTATTCCATGTGTTAATGATTTAATGTCTCTATGATTTATCTGTGTAAAGTAAACTTTGATTTGATAACTCGATAATCGGATGTAAACAAATGAAAAGCTTTCTTCCAAAAGGCGCTATATCCACTTTTTAAACTTTCGAGGAAAACATGTTTCTTTGCCGAACTTTGTACACTTTTGTACACGTTTGAACTTTCCATATTTTGATTTTTGAGTGAGTAACTTGTCGTAAAATGTGGATTCCTAGAAAGCTTGTAAATGTAGATATATCAATATTTATGGAAAGTGGATTTAGCTCTGTTTGGAAGTGAGCTCTTATATATATAATGAGAAGTATTTGGTTTACTCAAACTTTTCATTGATCAAAAGTCCAGATGATCTGGGAGAAACATTACCCTTTGTACACATATATATGGAATTGATCATTAAAATATTGAGGAGGGGCTAGTATATATATATCAGTTGTGCAGGCCTCAAGTAACAGCGAGTCATAGCACAAATAATTTATAATTATGACCCGGTGGACCTGTCTGCAGACCAATGACAAATGAATCGTCGAAAATAAAATTATTTGTACTTCACGTCATTGCTGTTTCACGATGTATTAGTTTATTTGATGACTTTAATGATGATAACTATTCATAGAGGGGCATACAAGCCCAATCTACTCAGCTAAATAGAGCGTTCGAGTGTCAATTAGCACCCAATTTGTTCTCCTAGGATACAGCGATGTAGATGAAATACCTTGCTAAAGTACTTCACGTTGAACTCAGGTCACGTGATTATGAAGACATTGTTCATCAATACCTCCAGAAAAATCTACTAGAAACAACATTCTTGGCTGTCGTATAGCATAAATATTTGGAAATCAAAGTTCAATTGCCGCATCAACTTTACTAATATGCTTACATCATGTTAACTTTGTTTAATCATGATCAGGATATGTATTACCACTGTATTTACTCGTAATTTGCACGGAGTAGTTGTTTATAGTACCAAGAGCAAGTAGGCCGATAACCTAATTTTAAGAAGGGTTCTAATTTATTTAAAACAATGCAAGTTTGTTGACATCACATACATTATTTTGTATTTTGTATTTCGTATTGTTTACATATAATATTTTTGTTAATTTGCTTTGAAAATCTTGAATACTTTTTGTTTGAATTTTGTTTAAAAAGGAATAGGGGATGAACAAGCTTTCGTAAGGAAAATAAATAGGTATACATCTAAACAAATGGGAACATTTTTAACTCAAATCTAAATTAAAATTAAATGTTGAGAGGTTAAAAACAATGCGCCAGAATTAAATGTTGTAACGTGCATTTTGTTTTGTTGGGTTTACTTTGATTTAACTCGAGTAAAGAGGCATGTAGCGTTCCTCACCCGTCAAATTAGAGTTATATTTTTTTTTTCGTTAAAAGGTATTGTATTGTCTTGAATATCAGCAGTAGCTATTATGACAATAATATTTAATATTATTTATATAATTTCTATGATGAAAACAATTAGAATAAGTACAAAATGTGTATGTGCTCGTTTGTGTGTGTGTGTGTGGGTTTGTGTGTGTATTTGCGCGCGCATATGCCAGTGCGTTAATGAATGAGTTCGTTGGTCTGTGTGTATGATAAGTCGTTGAATATACTTATGAACATAAATGAGACGATGTAAATTGTGAAATCATACCAGAAATCATAACAGAAATTCATAAAAAACGGGAGCTCGGAAATATGTAGATTAGAGCATTCAGGGATAGCATTATACGTATATTACAGTCAGGCAGTACCCTTGCTGCTCTCTTCCTATAAGTATAAATGGGTACTCGGTCCGGTATTACTCTATATAATAGGGCAGCCTTGGCTTGCATACTTCCCTGGGAGTTGAGATGGTGCACTGTTATCAATACTTCCAGAAAAATCTACTAGAAACAACATTCTTGGCTGTCGTATAGCATAAATATTTGGAAATCAAAGTTCAATTGCCGCATCGACTTTATTAATATGCTTACATCATGTTAACTTTGTTTAATCATGATCAGGATATGTATTACCACTGTATTTACTCGTAATTTGCACGGAGTAGTTGTTTAAAGTACTAAGAGCAAGTAGGCCGATAACCTAATTTTAAGAAGGGTTCGAATTTATTTAAAACAATGCAAGTTTGTTGACATCACATACATTATTTTGTATTTCGTATTGTTTACTTATAATATTTTTGTTAATTTGCTTTGAAAATCTTGAATACTTTTTGTTTGAATTTTGTTTAAAAAGGAATAGGGGATGAACAAGCTTTCGTAAGGAAAATAAATAGGTATACATCTAAACAAATGGGAACATTTTTAACTCAAATCTAAATTAAAATTAAATGTTGAGAGGTTAAAAACAATGCGCCAGAATTAAATGTTGTTACGTGCATTTTGTTTTGTTGGGTTTACTTTGATTTAACTTGAGTAAAGAGGCATGTAGCGTTCCTCACCCGTCAAATTAGAGTTATATATTTTTTTTCGTTAAAAGGTATTGTATTGTCTTGAATATCAGCATTAGCTATTATGACAATAATATTTAATATTATTTATATAATTTCTATGATGAAAACATTTAGAATAAGTACAAATGTGTATGTGCTCGTTTGTGTGTGTGTGTGTGTGGGTTTGTGTGTGTATTTGCGCGCGCATATGCCAGTGCGTTAATGCATGAGTTCGTTGGTCTGTGTGTATGTTTGTGCGTATGTGTGTGTGCGCGCGCGTATGCGAGTGCGCTAGTGTATAATTGTGTTTGTTTGTGTGCTTGCGTATTTGGGGAGTCGCAACACACAGCACCCTCTTGAAATAAACCTCACTAAGCTACACATTGCTGTTAACATGAACGGTTAAAATGACTATATAAATATCGAGTTAACATTGAAACGTAATAGCTAGGTATTATATCTAAGGTTTCTATTGTATGCTGATACGTTCCTGAAAAAGCGTTGCATTTGTTTTGCTGGACTCAATCCAAATAATAGCTCCGTTGTTTAAAGGGATAGTTGAGTTCTGGTAAGGAGAGTACAGTTTTGGTGAAACTGAATTTTAGTAACCAAAACCTGCATCATTACATTACAAACTAATAGTTATAACTAGAAAGGAACACAACATTACAAATGACGTAGTAAAAATCATGTTATCATTCAAAAAGAGCCGTTACAACGTAAGAGGGCGCTCTCTAAACACTCATCGGTTTCAACCATTTTGAATAAAATATTGTGCATGTGATGCTTTGTTGAAATAGTGATTAGATAGAGAAATAACCAACAACTATTTAAATACCTATTTTTTAACTTTTTGAAAAGAGGAAGCATTTTTTTGAATTTTTAACGGCTGGTTCAAAATTCTCTAATAAACCTGGGGCCCCAGGTTTATTACAAATTGTTATATTTATGGATATTTCAGCCGTCTCTGAACCGATTTTGATCAAACAAAAATGATTTTATTATTTAAATATTATGCTCTTTCAAATTTTACACTCAGTTTTTCATTACCTCACACAAAAATAAGTAGTCTAGCGCCCTCTCTACCAAAACTCAACTATCCCTTTAAGTGTTATTAAAATGTTTATTAAAGTGTTAGCTGTGTTACTTTGAAGATAGTCCGAAAATGGAGAAGAATGCAGGTAAGAAATAGGTTTTTAAAGCACCTTTTAATACTCCAGTAACATTCTAGTAACACATTTTATGATCTGCCGATATTGTTAACACAATTTGCGATATTTTGATGATACAAGCTACAATTTCTTTACTGTTTGAATTTTCCAATGTCTGTCACTCTATGAACCGTGTTTTATAAGTTCCGAAATGATCTTGATACTGTTATTATATCAAAACGGGAACTCGAACATGGCAGATAATAGCATTTACGGAAGATTTTATAATTATATTTTCTCTGAATGCTATTATCTGCCATATCCGAGTTCCCGTTGTTTACATGATATACGTGTCGACGCTATACAAGTGTTTTTGCCATTCCAAGTATTTACCGTATCAAATGATTTTTAAAATGCCTTACCTTCTTTTTACGATATTTTGTACTCTATTAAATGTACTGAATTATGCTGATGGCGTAATGTAGAAATTATTAATTTATCGTGGTTTTCGACATAATTATACAATTTCCGAATATCTGTTTATTAAAACAGTCTACAACGACTTAAGATGATGATATAATGTGCAATAACTGAATTTCTACTTATGACAAACATTTGTATTTTTGCCTGTTTATGTGTTGAATTTTTCAAAAAAATAACAACAAAACAATAAAATAAATGAGTTAAACAATACAGACATTTAAAGAAAATTGTCCAAACAATCACAAACATGAAAATGTACATGGCTCTTCTAATTGTTTTTATTATGTTATTATGTTAAATGGTCTAAAGAATATATATGCAGTGAAAACCAATGTTTGATAAGAAGAATAAATTATTTATCGGTAGAAATATGAATTGTGGCCTAATATGGATATCTATATTACCACAACAATGTCAATTAATTAATTTTGCCCCCCAAAATAAAATTGCTTTAGTCGTGGAAAGGCCTTAAATAGCCCCGCTTATTTAGGGTTAAGAGTTAAGATGTATTATTATCTACTTGATAATTACAAATGTAAGTGCAATGAATGAGATAATGTCACTTTGCAGTATCGGTCATAAGACATTCATTTACTATGCCACTTTCACTCAGTGAAATTACCATATCACAGAAATACACATTTTATCAAACCTTTGTCAAATTTTGCATATGTCAACAAAATTACTAGATAAGGGATCTAGTAACTCTGTTGACATGACTTTGTGCAAAAAGTGATAAATATTTGATGCAATACATATTGTTGTTATCTGATATATCCACAGGTTATTGTTTGAAAAGTTCAAGTCAAATGGATGCTGCATGGCCGAGTAATAAGCACAAATGCAAAGTGATTATTCACAAACTCACTGCACTCACTTTATACCCGGTTTAGAAACTCCAACGGAGATTTTATTATCTGGAAACCTCAATCGTGCATACCTTTGTAACAAATGGGAAATTTGAAAAACCAAAACCTGTCCCATGATTGTATTGTTAATACGAATACGACAAGGTATGAGGATCAAGATAACAATATTTCCTGGCAGCATTTTTCTTTCTCACTTTGAGTTACAGAATGTGCAGTGTGGAGATGGATGTATTTGATCGTCTTCTTAAATGTAGCTATACATGGACAAGGTAATACATTGTTTATTATTATTAATTTTGATCCCGCAAGTTGTTACCAAATGCACAAGGGAAATACTTTTCTATGGGGCCGAGTATTTCTCTTCGATAGTATTATCTCTAGTATTCGCGATATGTATACTTTCAAATCTCTTTCTAGCAGATTTTGTTTTAAAGTATAAACGAAATGTAATCGAATTTTCAGAATCATTTTAAACCACTGGCATGATCACAAACGCAGTTACATACAGCAGACCACCATGAGCGTGGAGCTTGAGTGAGTGGTGAGCCTGTAAATGGGAGAAGACATATGCGTTCTATTTCAATTTTCAACAGTGTTGCAGGTGCGAACGTGTATTTGCTGCGTGTTGTGATTATTCTGAGGACGCACTAGCGTCCGTTTGTAGTTACGAATTGCGTCGGGGTTTGAGTGGTTCAGGTTTGTGCTAAGGTAATCAGGAGATAAAATAATGTGACACTTGTGTATGATGTGGTTGGCAATTTGCTCGGGTGGGCCACACGAGCAGGCTGGGGAAGGTCTTAGGTCCCATCGATGCATGTTGGCATTGAACCTGCGTATACTCGTGTGCGGAGTGTCCCAATCTCTTCGTGGTCCGACCGGTGGTAGGTCTACACCGTGTGGCAACTTATTGCTGTGGTGACTGGGAGTGGAGGAGGACGAGGGGTCTGCTGCCCGCCGTCTTTCCATGAGCCTCCATGAGTACATAAGCCATGACGTCATACAAATCTTTTTTTTGGTTGAATTTTCAAATTTGAACCTGATTTTCATAAAGAGCATGAAAAATTGCATAAATACGTAAAATCAATTGAATATGTTTAGTATTGGCTGAGATATGCCCATCCAAATTAATTTCACTTCAATGGGCAATCAGTGTTGTAGTGCACTGGTTCATACAGTTATGAGCCAGTGCACTATAACACTGATTCCCTATTGGAAAAAAATTCGGATGGGCATATCTCAACCAATACTTAACATATTCAATTGAATTTCAGAATGTAGACGTTATTTCTTATGCGCTAAAAATAAGTGTTCATAACGTCATAGTTGACATCACACTTCACCACTCTATAGGATTGTGTATTTCCCACATGACAGGGTCTCTGTATGGAGGCTGAAAGGTTGACGAGACTGCAGCCATTAACGTTTAACATCTAGTTTCACATTGTTTTAGATGACTAATTTACTAAGGCCTTGTTATTTGTGCCTCCAGGTTGCGCATATCTCGCACACATTTTTATTTACCTAAAGTTTATAAAAATTGAATTATCTAAACATTCTGAGGGAAGGTTTGACTTACCTTTTGACTTAAGCCATCCACACTGACGCTGGGATGTGTGATGGCTTCTGATTCACGAAGGCTTGCCACGCCTTCCGGTCTTCTGTCAGTCTGTTGGCCTTGGCCAGGGAGTCAAGGTGTCTATGAATAATTAAGGGTTATGAATAGCTAATCATTTTATTTAATTTAATTTGTACCTTTTGTTGCATTCTTTAACTGAGAATTTGTTCATGTTCATCAAATATATGTATCCACAAAAACAAACAAAATATTCCTCACTTGGATTGTAGACAAATAACGAATTGTGAGGGGTATAGGGTGTGTAACATGCGTAACCGTTTCTCTTTTATGTATTAACCGTTTCTGCCCCATTTTTCTCAATGCTCGCTTTCACTTTCCTAATCGTTATGTGTGATTGTTCGCATTGTGTTTCTTACAATTTTGACAACTAATGTATTCAACTATAATCATTTGTTTTACAAAGGTGAAGGAGTAAGAGTAGACAGCGTCTGGGCAGACACGGCCATCCTATCATGGGACTCAGTACCCCAAGCTGTGCAATACGTGATCTACTCTTTTGACCGCGACACAGGTATCAACCAAACAATGTACAGTGATTTGCCCACTAAGACTATCACGGACCTGCAACCCAATAGCGAATACAACTTCGTCGTGCATGCCAACACTAGTACTGATATTATCATCATAGTGGGATCAGCGTCTACCGTGACAGGTATTTACTAACAATTGTTGTACTCAAGAGCACAAACATGTCTGTCAATACTATGACCAGTTCAAATCACACGTCTGAACAATAGCGGAGAGAGGGGGCTTGTGACCTCATCTGTTAACATTCACAACTCAGTTACTTATTAGATAAACAATGCACCTTCACCCAGGGGGCCGTATCGAATCAACGGCTGCTTGGTTTTATGAAAACGGACTTCTGACTTAGCCGTGTATATGTTTTTCAACCTTTCGATCATGATTGAGTTAAAACTATTACAATGTACTGTAATGATGTCGTACAAGATTTAGTTACTAAAAATATAGTTTGCCCAAGATGTTACTATCCCAAAACTGAAAACAGTAGACTAACAAGTCATTCATACAAATTAACCAGTCAATCAAAACATTATTTTCTCTTTTAAAGTTGATATTTGCGGTCAAACAAACAAGACGGTATCTTTATCGATTGCTGGTGGGAGACCCGCAGCAGAATTCGCCTGGCCTTGGCAGTTGGCCATGTTCAAGGACGGTCAATTTTTGTGTGGGGCTTCGCTGATCAATTCCTCATGGGCTGTGACAGCTGCACACTGCGTGTACGTATAATACGGCATTAATATCAAGACACATTCGCTCGAATATAAAATGGTTGGCCCGAATATGACAAGTTTTTGCTCAAAGTTGAAATGCTTTTCGCCCAAATATGGCTGTTTTAACATTTCCAAACCCCGCATCTTACGACTGCGAGTTTAGTTAGAGATAGTGTAGTTGACTTGAGTTTAAAGTGATCTAAGTAAAGTGTCAGATATTGCCCAAAATAACATTTGAAACTGCAGTACTACTTTGATCACAAAACAAAACAAGTGGTAGTAATTGAACTCATTGTCCCTTAAATTGAGGTCAATATTTGTGATGCACACAATAGGAAGGAAGACCGTTATACAGGTATTATCCATGATCTTCAAACAGTTGGGTGGCGACCAAGACTGGTCAGCCTTGAAATTGGCTCAAGGGGGTTGATCACCCCAGAAAATAAATCTAGACTAAAACTGATCATGGGACTCTGCAATATCACAGTAAAGTACTCTGAACTTAGAGATGCTATAGTAGGAAGGAACTAGCTGGCAAACACCCCAATATATGAGGGTATAAAAATGTATAATTTGCAGAGGAGATTGCAGAGTAGAGCTAACATGTACGTTTTTATTATGGTTATTGATTGCAGATATTTTTCTTTAAGTAATTCTTTCTATATTTATATTACTATAGCTTTGTTTCAAATGCCTTAGTTAAGTGAAATTGGATATATTGAATATTATGACGGGACCCTTTTCATGTTTTGTAGTACAGTATTTGTTTTTTCACGTCACATTCTAGTTATAATTTATTTTGTTAATTGTTTATTGAACATCGATATTGATGTTTTTTAAAGTGGTTCACGAACACTATTTATAAACTAGCGATAAATTCATTAAGTTTAATTTTAGTGACAAAGTTCATTTGGTAATTAAATATGACTAGCTTTTATGAGAAGGAATTTAAATTTAGGCAAAAAAGGGGGATTTAAGCCGAACATGTGGTTGAAAATTTGTTCTAACTCAAAAAGTTGCAAAAAGTTGCAGACAAAATGGGTATCAAAGTATAGCATAAGTTATAAAAAAAAGGCAATCATGATATTTTTAGCGTAGCAATCGACAGCAATGTTGACCATGTTTGCGCTTGAAAAAGTGATTTTCTCCCATTATCTCTTTGTTTCTACTAAACATAAATTCCCACATGTCTAATAGTTTGGTTTAAGATGTATGATTGCTTAGAATCATGCAAAAATGCAATATTGCATTGAACACATTCTCTAAAATCAACATTTCCGGACTTTGTGAAATAAAATGACCCATTTAAAATAAATATCGAGGAGAAATATTGCTCGAAGATGTTCTACAGGTTGTAATCTCTGCTTAAAACATGAAAAAAAGCAATTTCATTTCCATGACCAGGTCGCTATTTTGGCGCACTTTTGCTCACACCTGGCCTACTGTGCGGCGGCCGCGGCCGGGCGTGTTCAGCTACGCCAATAGTACTTTTTACCAAAAGCGTAGGCAACGCTTATGAGATGATGATTTTCAATGATAATTATCTTCATACTAAAAGGACATTAAAACAAATTATAACCCTATTTTAATCTTCTCTTACCACAAGCTAAACAACACGGTAGAACAGAAACGAGGAAGCTCCAAGTAATTTTCGTGGAGTAAGACACTTTACTTGGATCACTTTAAAGGGATAGTTGAGTTCTGGAAGAGAGAGTACAGTTTTGATCAAACTGAATTTTAGTAACCAAAACCTGCACCATTACATTCCAAACTAATAGTTATAACTCTTCCATGCTAGAAAGGAATTCAAAATTACAAACGACCAAGTAAAAAACCTCTTATCATTCAAACAGAGCTGTTCAAACTCAAAAGTGCGCTCTCTAAAAAATGATTGGTTTAAACCATTTTAAATCAAATATTGTGCATGTGAAGTTTCGTAAAAATAATGATTAGATAGAGACATAATCAACAACTATTAAAAAACCTCTTTTGAAAAGAGGAAGCATTTTTGTTTTTACGGTTGGTTCAAAATTATCTAATAAATGTAAAGCCCCATATTTGTTACAAATGGTTACGTTTATGGATATTTCATCCGTTTCTGAACCGATTTTGATCAAAATAAAGTTTATTCTGCCATTAAAATGTATGCTCTTTCAAATGTTACACTCAATTTTTCATTATCTCGCAAACAAATTATTATGTGTAGCGCCCTCTCTACCAAAACTCAACTATCCCTTTAAGACCACAGTTTTTTTGGGGGCCCCACGAAAACTGAACGGGTTACTCGCCATAATAAAGAAACATGATGACATGGTGTACGGGATAGGGCATCTTCTCCAACGACAAATTTAATCATTAACAGTAATTTTGATCAAGTAGATTTGTGTCCATTGGTATCAAGTCCGTGCCTGATAAATCGCACTTCCTGCCCGTCATAGCATCGGACAAATATGCCCATTCACTCAACACCCAGCTGAATCCTTACTGATAATGATGCGCTTATTGTTCATTGTTCGATGCTTTGACGGGTAGTAAGTGCGATTTATCAGGCACTGACTTGTAACAAAAATGACAAAAATGGGAACCCGACATTATCTCACATGCGACATCCCCCCCCCCCAAAAAAAAAAAAAAAATACGCGATACAAATTATTGCCATTACTGTCAAATTTCCAACTTTACTCGTCAAAATTCACTATCACAATTTTGTTCAAAGGAACGCTACAACACTATGTGAGCCTCACCGATATTCTTTCCGTGCTGGCTCCACAAGCCTCATCGAGTTTGATTCGGCTACAGAGGCTACGCAGGAGCGATGGGCATTGCGTATGTACGTCCATTCTGGCTACGACTTCAAAGACAATTTAAATTATAACAACGACATCGCCCTTTTCAATATGATGGAGCCATTCCTCATTTACAGCAAGGGTTTAAAGGTGAACACAGTCTGCCTGCCGACGTCAGACATGGAAGACCAGTTCCCACAGGGGACAGATGCAACCGTCACTGGCTGGGGCGAACGGCAGTATGGTAAGTTAATTTAATTAATTTTTCGAATCATAGGCGTAGGCGGGGGTGGGGGTCCCGTTATCTGGTCAAATGCCGCCTTAAAGTCAACGAAGTTCCACTCGGTATCCTTTGTTCTCTGGCCTTTCCAAATATCTGTTACAAGACAAACTAGAACTTTAAAATCCGCATTGTTCATCTGTCAGATGAGTGTTAGTGATTCCTTGTATTCTCACGAGGACTCTACAGAACTCTTTCCCATGTATGGTGAGTAAATTGATAACCCTGAACTTGGTTGGATCCAGCTTGTCGAATTTCTTCAACACTTTCTGACCATCTGGGGTCTCCGTGGCTGTTGTTTTGTTACTTCTATGTCTAGAATTTTCTACTTCCACTTATACACTTCACACTTGACAGTTTTATTCCATTTGTTGTATATAGTTTGTATTGTTTCGGAACGAAGGATGGATCAACTTGAACATTATGGCTTTTCTCCTTGGTTGACAAGCCTTACAAACCTCTTTTGGCATGTTTGGGGGACCCTTTACCAGCCTGATTGAACCTTCGGAAACCGATAACTTCTTCGGTGATGTCATTAGTGATATCACTGAATTTCTTTTAGAGAAATCTATGATTAAATTTCGTTTTTTTTTCATAAAAAGGGAAAGTTTCAGATGACGAATTTAAACAAATGTACCATGCCGTAGTTCAAGGCCCCAGTTGAAACTGGGCATTTGGTAACTTCAATACGATAGCCTCTCAAGGCACGGTATATTGTTTTGTATATTTAAATCACGTAAGTTATATTATCGTCCATATGACAATCGATTCGTTGCTTATTTAATAGGAAATTCGCCGACAAATCTTTATCAGGCGAATGTAAAGATCACCGATCAGAGGGAATGTGAATTGCTATATAACGACACGAAAACATATAAGATCCCGACTGTGACAGATAACATGATTTGCGCAGGGATGCCAGATGCTCAAGTCGATGCGTGTCAGGTACGTTGCCTTTTGTTTATTTGCATGATATACGACGTGTTTAACATGTATGGACTAAGAAGGTGGGAAATGCCCAAGCATTCATTTTAAACAATTTAGCAGTTTCACTTAGATAAAAGGGTACCTAGGGTTAGTTAAGTTTTGGTATAGACGGCGCTGCACGAAATTATTTTTTGTGAGATAATGAAAAACAGAGTGTCAAATTCGGAGGAGCATGCAATTCTAATGACGGAATGAACTTTATTTGATCAAAATCGGTTCAGAAATGGTTAAAATATCAATAGATATATCGGATCAGAATAAATATGGGGCTCCGATTCATTAAGTGATTTAATCAAAAAATGCTTTAACTTTTTCGTGATCATTCTATTTAATCATTATACAAACATCACATGCATAATTCTGTCTGTTTGAAAAATTGTTGTAACCAAAAGCTGTATCAGAGAATGTGCTCTTGTGTTATAATGGCTCTTTTCGAATGATAAAAGGCTTTTTAATATCACATTTTACTGCAGGTCTGTATACCTTTCGAGCAATGTGGAGTTATAACTATTGCTTTGTAATGTTATTGCGCAGGTTTTGGTTCCTAAAGTTCAGCCTTACCAAAACTGTACTACTCCTTTTAAGTCCCAGTTCCATACTCACTGTTAATTTTAAACACAAATTAGTAAGTAAACCCAATGTCAAACTAACTATCCTACTATTGATAGCTGCCAGTGCGGTTAAAATATTGTTCTTGAAAGACACACGTGCCTGCAATTGAAAGACGTTTATATCGAAAGCCGAAGGCCCTACCTATCAATACCACAGCTACCAAAACAGCTCTTCCACATACCCTTCCCCTATTCCACCTTCTCCATATTTTTGCTCAATTTCTCCCTCTCGCCTTTTCTCTTTGTAGGGGGACAGCGGAGGACCCTTGGTGTCCTTAGGCACCAAGGGTCATGTTAACACCGACCGGTATTATCTTGTTGGCGTGGTCAGCTTTGGCAACGGATGTGGCCTTAATGACTACCCAGGAGTCTACACTCGGGTCACCATGTATGCGGACTGGATTGTACCGATTATCCAGGGATTAGAACATAATACATGTAAGATATAGGCCATACAATTACAGTAGGCCTTCATTCACTACGTGTACACAACCCTGCCCTCCCCACTAAACAAACGAATAACAAATTGATAAATGAATAAATTAATAAATAAATAAACTAAGATAACAGAAATACATTATTTACAAATCAGATAGGTCCAATTTGTGTCGGTCTCGGGTCCACTTTTTACCAGTCTCGTATCCACTTTTTACCGGTCTCGAGTAAACTATTGATCGGTCTTGAGAATCTAAACTACTATTCCCGGATCTTAGGTTCAGGTTCAGGTTAGAGTTCAGGCCACCAGGAAATACGTTACCTTAAAGTTTGGCGCGTTGAGGCATACTTTGTGTCCTCTTTTCCAAGCATTAAACAATTGCTGAGATAGGCACGATATTATAGTGATGATGTCATAATGTGCTGGAGTAAGATCTGAAGCCAAATTGCCTTTCGGATATAAGGTCTATGTGCGTGAAGGTAGTTTTGACTCGCTCCTGTACTACCGTGACTACTGATTCCTTCAGAGAGAATCTCTCTCTGACTACCGATCTAAGCTTAAACAAGCTAAAGGAGCACATCACAGAGAAAGGATTTCCACTAGCAACACCAAGGAACTTTTCCAGATCGTCGAAAGGATGACGGTTGAGCGAAGTGACCAACACCTTCCCTCTTATGACTCTGAGAAAGAGCTTGCAGAACGATTCTCAAACTTCTTTCACGACAAGGTCCTCCAGCTATGAGAATTTAACACTTCAGTTGTTGGTATAGTGGGCGCTGCACGAAATATTTTTTGGATAATGAAAGACTGAGTGTAATATTGCAAGCGCATAATTTTCTAATGACTGTATAAACTTTATTTGATCAAAATCGGCCCAGAAACAAGTGAAATATAAATCAGTATATCTGATCGGAATCAATATGGGCCCCAGAATCATTCGAGGAATTATTTTAAGATAAACAAAAGGCTTAAACTTTCATAGATATTGATGATCTCTCTATTAAAACATTATTTAAATACAAAATCACTTACATACTTTTGTAAGAACAATTATTGAAACCAATACTTCGTTTTTAGAAAGCGCTTTATTGTGTTCTAATGGCTCTTTTCTATAATTATAACAGGCTTTTAACTTAATCATTTGTAATTTTCCATACCTTTCGAGCATGGTGGAGTTATACATATTAATTGTAATTGTATTGTGCAGATTTCAGTTATTGTACATTATCCTTACAACTGTATACTATACCTTGAATTTCACCTTTAAAATGTGTTTTCTCTTTTCTATATTATCTGCCAGATGTTCCAGATGATCTGCAAATGTGTGCAGAAAGAAAAACGGACAAAGGCCCGACCGTACCATTGATTGTTTCATTTTCGTTTAACTTGGTCACGTTAATCGGGATATGTTGCTTCGTAATATATAAAATTATTATGTATTTTCGGAAAGTTGAGAAAAATAAGAAAGTTCAGAATAATCAGAATGGTCCTAATATTCAGAGTGATGAGAATAGTGAAGTTGAAACAAGCCCTTTACTATATAAGCCGAAGCCACAATAGAGAATAGGCCTGGTCTGATGTACATGTAATTACCTCGCTGTTCATTAAGACCATTATTTACATGGATGAATAGTCATAAGGGTCGGTATTCATAACGTTATATTTCCCAATACTGTAGGACCACTATTCATAAAACGAAAATTGGGTCGCTATTCATATAGACATGAGACCATTTTATCTTAAGGGTCAGTAATACTGCAGAGGAATGGCCGCTTTTCATGAACATGAAGAAAGTCACTATTTACGATTACTATTGGGGCCACTACTTGTATGGGTCGGTATTCATAATACTATACCTGAGTCGCTTATAAATGTGAGAAACTCGTCATTTTCATAGAAAATGAATAAAGTTTCTACTAATAAAACAATTACAGGGTCGCCATTCATTAATGATGAAAGACTCGCTTTTGATAAAGTGATAAAAGGGTTGATATTCATCTTATGTAATTTGTATAGTGGTGTTATAACTTATAGATATATGGATTATTCACACGGTATTTCTCATGATGATTTTGGTAGGATGGGCATGTCCCCCATCTATCTCTCTATTTTTTTTTACTCGCGTATTGCCCGCTCTTATTCTTTTCTTCAGTACGTTTTTATTTGTCCTCTCTCCTTGCTATTTCCTCTTGGTAAAAGCTCCACCGCCACCCCCCCCCCCCCCCCTCCCCTGTTGTAACTGCTTGAAAAGTAACATTTGAAAGCGACCTTTAATGGGAATTACAAATGGTGACACTCAATGTGAATAATGAATGGCGACCCGTTTGTTATGTTATGAATAATGACTCCAATGAAAATTTGAATAGTGAACCTTATAAACCATAACACTTGTTTAGAGTAAACCGCATTTTAAAATTACGAATATCGACCCTTATGCCTAGCGAGCAGGCCCCAGGTTTAGAGGCACGTACAATTGTTTAGTTATAGGTCTAATTGTACTTAACTGAGAGTGCAGAAGTTAGCATTGGTTTTTAGCTTGATAATGACTATATACTGGGGCACTGGACAGGTAGGTGTTATACGTTCAGATATTTTTCTCCTGGAAATCTTCTTCTTTTTTGTTAACTGATTAATTGTTTTCTCTTCGTCATCCATTTTGAAGATATATGTATGTATGTTTTGAGATCGGGTTTGGTCTGAAGAACACTTGTATATCTTAAATTTCGTGTTGAAGCTGAAGTATTCTAGTCAGTAGTTATTGTTGTACACTTTATTCCACACTTGAACATAGTGCATAAATAACAAATACATACTTATTATGAGTATTGTAATTGAGTCGACTATGGCACTCGGAGACTTATTGTATCCTGCAGCTTATTCATCTCATAGTAATGAATGTGTATATAAGTGTGTTTCATTAGGCATTTATGACCTTGCATCTTAGTTACGCTTCCATATTTGCGATATTTGTATTTTCAGCTCATGACATTGTTCATAAATTACATTATAAAGGGAACTTGTAACATTTTATAAATGGAAACTTGTAACTATTTATAAACATGCGAAAACTGACGTAGGGTTTATAAAATGAGTGTTATGTGATCTGATATGGGCAGTACGTGATGTGTAGGCCTACATAGTTAATGAATGTCATGCAAAGCAACTTTAAACTGCTTACTCGTTCCGAAACAATACGCCGGTAAATATCGTCATAACGACAGAAAAAAAAATCGGAAAACTGACTCGGAAATAAACTCAACAAGGTATATACCAGAGACCGCGGAATGGTTTTGAAAGTGGAGGGGGGGGGGGGGGGTGGGGCTGATCACATTTTAAATGTAATGTATTTCTTTATTTTATTCTTATGTATTTCTTTATTTTATTCTTATGTATTTCTTTGTTTTTAGCCCCAAAAAATACCACTAGAGTTCTAAGTATGTTCTGTGGATTTGTCACTAGATCTTTTTGGTACTGCTTGTCTGTTTTAATACGTTTGCATGTCTGCATTTGTTATTCATCTCTCACACAAAAACGGTACATGAAATGTAGCCTATCATACATATGTTATGCTTTAGCTGTGGTGTTTAAGTCTAGTATACGTACATTTCTGTCACAGTAAGTGAACATTAAAACGAAAATAAGAACTAAATTGCAATGTAGTTGTCGATGTTGATTTTTTATCAATATCTTTGGAATTGTGTTGTAATCTATTTAACATTAACAATTGATTCATGCTGTTACAGTGTAACACAATTCAAGAATTCACCACAATTATTAATTGCTTATTTCATGTCTTTGTAAATAAAATTAAAAAAACGCGCTACCGCAGAACGACCAAAGTCCTTGCAGCAGTCTTGTTATTGAACTAACATGTATAGTCCTATGATGGGAAGTTTATTATGTTGAGTTCGGAAATGTTAATTCAACCATGATGAAACGTACCCAAGAAATTTAGACTAGTAGACCCGAACGACCGCCATCATAAGAGTTGTCTAGCTCAGTTTGGATAGTACTGGTCTAGCAATTCGGAGGTGTATGGTTCAATTATAGGGGAAGTAAAATGTCCTTTTCTCATTTGCATGATATGTTGATAATATTTTGTGCGTAGCCCTATATTGAATAGGCCTCGCGTCTAAATGTAAATGCAGCAGGCGGTAGAGTAGTAGCGCAACATAATATCACAACGTAGCACGGGCGTAGATCGGGGGAGTGGTGGAAGGGTGGGGAATGACCACCCCCCGCCCCTCCCCTATAATTTCGGATAGGGTTAGGGTTAGGGTTATGTTTAAGTTAGGGTTAGGGTTAAGATTATTTGTTTAGGGTTGTTGTTTTGGGGTCAAAATGAATTAAAGTTAGATATACAATAAAACCCAAAACTTATGAAATACTATCTAAAAAAGAAATCCAGAAAAAGTATCAAAACAGTAGAAACACAAATAACCCTTTATAATGTATATTGTATCAGTTATTATAAATGCTTCATCTTTTCATATTTAACCCTAATAAGTCCGGGGGGGGGGGCCATAATGGCCGCCCTCCGCAATTTGTTTGTATTGCTCCAAAATGCTGTAAGATGACGCGCCGCTGCTTGGTGACTTTTTTCTTTCGGGTCTTGCGCACGTTTTAAAACAAAAATCTTGAAAATCGGACCCTCCGTTACAAAGTCACGTGACCTTTTGTCTATGCATGTCAGCCCGAAAATCGCTAAATTCCGTGATTTGTGTACAAAATATATGGAAATATCAATTTTCGTAAAATGAGGTGTATCAATTAAATTATAGTTAGAAATAAAATAAACAACAAAAACAACGAAATACATAAGTAAAAAAAAACAAAGAAATACATAAGAAATTAACAAAACAATAGAAAACATAATGAAGAACCGGGCTCTTCCAAATTTTGTTGTTGTATTATCATTCCAAATGCTCTAAAGAATATATGTAGTAAAAACAAGAGTTTAATTATGAAGAATATATATTATTTATGGGTAAAAATACGAATTTCATGACTTATTTGCATAAACTACCATAAATATGCAAATTAATGAATTGTTTCAAACATTTTTAAAATTACCATTGTATTCTATACACTTCACTTATCATGCGTGCACATTTTTACGGCGAACGGCCGCTCCGTGGCCGAGATCTTAGGGGGGGGGGGGGGGGGGCATAATGGCACCCCCGGCCTGCTGAAGACCTCTAATAGCCCGGCCTTATTAGGGTTAATACTAGAAAAACCTAACCCTAACCTAATGAAAAATAGGCTATACATAATAAAATCATTGCTTGATTCAAAACGTACACGTGAATAGCATTGCCGCACTCGTAAATGTTTGGCCCGTACGGATCCAGGAAATAATTGTGGTTCCGTAAGTGGTGTTAATGTATTGCTTTGTTTATGAATTTACACAACCCATTGCAAATTGTATCACGGTATCAAATCATATAATTATGTATTGTTATTTGACTGATGGTCCCCTTTAAAGTGTTAAATATGACTTTTGGAAAAAAACAAAATAAGTTAATGTCTCATTGTTGTCACGCAAATTTTATGCACTGTACAATATCTCAACTACGCGCATGTATTAAGTAAGACCCATAGAATTAAAGTGATATCTTAAACACCAATTTCAAAAAGTTCTCCACGTGGGAGGGGAAAATGGACGGACAATGTGAGCGAGTTTTAGTCTGGTGTGTGTGTATGTTTAAAGGGATCTAGTAACTTTGTTGACATGGGCAAAAAGTGATGAATGATTAAATGTATATTGTTGTTATCTCATATGTCCACAAGGTATTGTGTGAACAGTCCAAGTCAAATTGACATTGCATGGCCAAGTAATGACCGAAAATGCAAAGTATTCACTAACTTATTGCACTTACTTTGTACACCGTTTCAAAACTGTACGGAAGTTTTTTTTATCTGAATACTTCCATCGTACATATCTTTGTAACGAAAGCAAAATTTGAAGAAAAAACCTGTCCCATGATTGTATTGTCAATACGAATACAACAAGGTATGAGGGAACCGCTAAAATATAAATTTCATTTTGAGGATTTGGACAATGTTACTAAGTCCCTTTAATTGTGTTTGTATATAGGCCTAGTATGTATAGCGGTCTAATCGTGAGGGAGATGATTTAAGTCATGATTTCTTACATTTTAGTATCATCAAATTTTCTTCCAAGGTATGCTCCAGATTGCATTATTTCGAGTGAAAAATTGCAAAAGCTCCCTACCGTGGGAGGGGGGGGGGGGGGACACCCCCTCCCACACCCTACCCCCAATTATATATATGTATAAGTATATACATGCACGGACAATGTGAGTGTATTTCAGTCTGGTATGTGTGTAGGTTTGATTGTGTTTGTATAATATACTATGTTTAGCGGTCTAATCATGAGGGAGGTGATTAAGTCATGATATCTTTAATTTTAGTATCATCAAATTTCCTTCCAGGGTATGCACCAGATTTCATTATTTCGAGTAAAAATTGCATAAGATCCCTACCGTGGGAGGGGGACACCTCTCTCCCACCCCCCCCCCCCCCCCCCCCACCCCCAACCCCTTACGCGCCCTCGCAGTTGTGCCCCCCAATCCGTTGGCGCTCGCTACGCCACTGGGTTTCTCTGTCAAATTCGTCGAAACAGCAGCCAAACTGACGATCATTCAATTTAGCACTAAAATAAAACAGTTAATTCAAATTTACTTTTAAAGCACTCTACCGGAAATTCCAGCCAAAAAAACATTTAAAAGGACGCTTAAAACGCATCCAATTTGCTGAATGCAAAAATGGTGTCGTGGGCATTCAGGCATTTGTCAATAGACAAGTTTTTGTAAAACGTTTTCGTCATGAGCGTACACTAACTATTTAAATGAGAGAACATGAAATATAGAGAACGGGGTGTTTGAATCAAATTTACTATCAATATGATGAATTAAGATGAATTTGGCAGATAAATTAAATGAATATTATATAAAGCATTTATTGAAATAAATGTTATTAATTTTAACAGATTTAAGAAATACACAAACAAATACAAACATGAAAACATGAACGCATAACAAAGGATAAACAAGCGACAAGAATTTGTTTGGATTTGCTGGTCAATAAAAAAACATTTTCATTGAACAAAAAGTGAACCAAAATTTATCATGTTTGATTTCTAGGAAGAAATATGATAATAAGTATTTGGTTCACTTGAACTTAACATTGATCAAAAGTCCAAATGATTTGGGAGAAACAAAACCCTTTGTGCGCGAAAATAATATATAATGTAAAATCGTTCCAGTGAAGGTTAAAGTTTACATTTCAAGTGGAATTGATAATTAAAGGCATAGTTGAGTATTGGTAACTTCCAAAGTGCCCCCCAAAAATTAATTGTAACGGATTTGGTTGATTTCAATTCCATATAAAAGATCATCGAAAAAAACATGGGAAATACTAATAATTTCCATTAAAATGCTCTCATTGTTGTGAAATTTGCTTTCAAAATATCATATAAAAGTGGTTGACGCCCGGGTATCACTTTTTAGAGAACGCTAGCGCGAGTCGCTAGCGATCGAGGTCCTCCTGATAGAGAACTGAAACTAAATATTTTTGTGCACGCTACTTGTGCTTAAAACTATACATATGTTACGGTACTTACCAGCAATTCACTCTCCAATATGTGATCCAACTATCGGGTGGATTAAGATTATGATTTTTCCCTCCATTCCGCAAAAAAGCAGTGATATATGCGCCTCATGGACTTGTCTCCGTGTGTTAGCGCGACTCCGAAACGAAAGGCGAACAAACGGGGCTTGCAATATACATGTACATAATACACGTACTATTACCGCGCACTGCACTACAGTCCCGTAATAGGACCTAGAACGCTAGTTCTTCGCGCTGGCGTTCTCTAGAGTTAATTTGACACTTCGAGTTGTAACGGCTCTTTTTGAATGATAACAGGGGTTTTATTTTGTGGTTTGTAATTGTGTATACTTTTCGAGCATGGTGAAGTAATAACTATTAGTTTGTACCGTAATCGTGCAGGTTTTGGTTACTAAAGTTAAGTTTGACCAATACTCAACTATCCCTTTAATGTCTTGAGTAGGAGCTAGGATCTATATATTTCAGTTGTGCAGGCATCAGGTAAGAGCGAGTCATAGCACAAATAACGTATTATTAGTATGACCTGATGGAACTGTCTGTAGACCAATATGACAAATTAATTATCGAAAAAATTATAATTATACGTACGTCATGTTATCAAGTCCCAAGCAATTAATCCTACAGCATTTACACTTCCCCCGTTTTATTCCCCCTTTCTTTTGTTCCTGTTCACTCCAGCTTGTATCTGGTCCCATCCTCCACCTACCTGTGAATGTATTTATTATATGTTAAGTTCAGTTATACTAGCCCAATTTGCTCTTCTTAAAGGTAAACGCCAGTTTCGGAAATGCCCCCCGCTCGAAAAAATGAAATGGAAGCTCTTATTACCAATAATGTGAAAGAATATAATTAAACTTATATAGGATCATTCAATTTTGCCAAGAAACCACCTACTAATTGAAATATTTGCAAAATTATATATCAATTTCAATGAGATAAATATGTCGCCCATACGCTACGTGTATTACGACCACGCGGTTTTCTTCCGATATTTCTGTATTTAACGATGCTTAGGTTCGGATGTTACCACACAAGCCCTATTTCAATACATATTCAACAATACTGATCAATATAGATGTATTCGGCTACTTTCCCGAAACTGACCTTGGGCTTTAAATAGGGCGCTACAGGCCAAGGGTGTCGATTTCTTCTCGCCATTGGGTGGGGGGGGGGGGCGGGGAGGGGGGGGGGATGATTCATAATTTGTTCCATCTCTGGCGAGGGAGCGAGGCGACAACCCAGCAGCGTGCCCGGGTTTATATGGCTGAGTGGGGGGGGGGGGGGGGGGGGGAAAGGGGGACCAAAGATTTGAATTCAGCTCTTTACAAATTTGAATATTATTAGGTGCACATTGCAAGCATCATATTATGAGCTGGGCTCTGTCCAAAGTGAACTTTAGCGTAATAGATACAAATATTGCAAACATTCTGATAGAACCCTGAATAGCATCAGTCATGGGATACCCCCATTGGGAAGCATATTGGGGGTCCAGGGGCGGAGCCTCTAGAATCTTTGGGATGTGTAATATCCAGATGTTGTCTACATGTAAATATAGAGTAAACTATTCTTTAGTTAATTAACCGTTGATTTAGCTGTTTAGAGATTGGAATATTATTAAGTGCACATTGCAAGCATTATGTTATGAGGAGGGCTATGTCCAAGTATGGATGAACTTTAGCCTAAAAATCACATACTGTCGGTTGCAACCATCCTGGTGGAACCCAAAATAGAATAATTAGGGGTACCCACATTGGAGAAGTCGTGAATAAAACTATTCAATGAGTACAGGGCCGGGACTGGGTCAAATAACATTAATGGGGGGGTTACAGGGGCGAAGCCCTGGAAGATTTTGAATCTTGGCAGTATTATCAAAATGTGGTTTAAAGAAGACTATAGTAACAACTTCCATTCATGAGGAGGGGCAATGCTCCTGTACTGTTATTATATATGTGTTAACCCCAAATATGGGGGGGGGGGGGGGGGGGGTGATAATACAGGCCATCACCCACCTTAAATATTGGGGGGGGGGGGATATATGCCCCGATCCCCCCGTGATCGACGCCCATGCTAATTAAAACCCGACAACGTCCTTGTCTATACAACTGTTTAAAAATGGCGGGGCATCGATGACACGTTGGACACGACGGGTCTCGTAATTATAAGTCAAGGGCTAATCTGATCGTACTTCAACAGCTGTTCAACTTGATTTCTGATAATTTCCTACTTGGCGGGCATAATTATAATCTGTTATTAATCATAGTTTAATTGCTATGCTAACATGCCCATTTTACAGGTACAAATGTTGAATTAATCAAGATAATTTCCAGGTCCTTTATTTATATAGATAATGCGATAATAATTGATAGCAGGGAATCAGGTTAAGATCATGTTTTACACGAATCTAAAAATTTCCCCCGAAGAACTTTTGCATGCTTGGTATAAACTTGTGTAATGCATAAAGAGCACGTTTGTACGTATAATATACACCTAATTTAAAATTATGTAGCAAATGATATATAATTAGAATTATATTATATTAAAGGTGAGCCTGTAAAGTGTCAGATATTGCCCAGAACGACATTTTAGACTTCAATCCTGTAACAAAACCATTGTCAGACATGTGCAAACGATGTGTAAAAGTTTCATTGAAAAGGAACACTGCTTTCCTGGTTAAAAAAGAGGAAATATGCGTCGGCTTTAACAACGAATTACTGTATGACGTTTACGAGGTTTCTGACCGTTCATTAACGCTCCTGAGCTTAATGATAGATATCATCATACTAAAGGGGCATTTGAAAATTGTTCGTGGAGTTAGACACTTTACAGTCATCTCTTTAATTTGTTTGATATTGTTTAGTGATTTAGGGAGACAAGGCTGCTATGATACAATATTAATCTTTGGTCGATATTAACTAATGTATACACATATTGCTGATAACGTAACATGTTTGATTTACATTCGAATGATAAATGCATCACAATTGAGAATATTCATGATTGTATGAAAATATAAAATAAATACTACAAAGAGCAGTAAATACTTCCATATAATGTACAATAATACAACACATACATGGAAATCCCAGAAAACACTAGAAAACTTCATGGGCTTGAACAAACAGACGTCGATGAAGTCAAACAAACATTACTTTTATTTCACTAAATTAGCAAAATCAAAGTATAAGAACATGCATGTTTAAAGGATCTATAACTGTTGAAGTATCCACAAACTAACAGAAACGGATCGATAAAATAAATATTTCTGTCATCTTATGCCAAGCTAGTGGTACGCAATTCGGATGATAAACGTTTGATCAAGGAAAATTTTACTTTTCGTTCGCACTGATAAGCGGTTCATTAAAGGACAATTAAATCCAGACAAATTGTTGTATGCACTATAAAACACTACATAAAATAAATAGTCTCTGAAAATTTGAGCACAATCGGTCAAGAAATAAGAAAACTATGGCTCTTTGAAAAGAGCCATGTATTTCTTGAGTGACTCAAGTTGGCAACGCGCTCTGGCAAAGTTGTGGACAACTCCCCATACATTTTGTACACAAAATTTCAGTTTTGTTAAATTTTCTCAAAATGTATGTTTACCCTTCGTTCAAGTTCAACATATATTCTATAGAATGCTGTCATACATAACATATCATGAGTTGGGGGAATGGAAAAATGGGACTATAAAGAAAACTGTAAAAAATAGGAACATTTGTGTACAAAACATATGGGGAGTTGTCCACACATCAGAGTGCGTTGCCATTTTGAGTTCCCCATAGGAATAAATGGACATCTTTAAAGAGCCTTAGTTTTCTTGTTTCTTACCCGATTATGCTCTTACTTTCAGAGATTATTCTTTTTAATCTCTTCAAGACTATGACAGCAACATTTTGCTTGGGTTCCATTGCCTTAACATTTCGGGAAATATAGCTGAAGAACAAATTGAACTTCTTTATTTCTTTTTCGTAGAATATAAAGCATTATTTCGTAAATCAGTTATTTTGTTGACGTATTCTATAGTCTCTGAATGTCTGTATGTAATGTAATGGCAGTATCAATGGCAAAACTATGAGAGGAGAGAGAGAGAAAGAGAGAGCCTATCCATGATAATTCAATTAACATAAAGCATCATCTTTTAACGAAATTAGAGTTTGTTTTGTAGTTGAGTAGTTGCATGAGCGATGCGTGGGTGGGATTTGTATTGGTTTGTTTCGCTGATCGGGTGGTTGTTCTGAGGTGGGGTGTACAAGTTTGTGCATTGGCTTGATTTGTTTGTCATGTTTATGTGTGTGTGTGTTTGTGTGTGTTTTGTTGATGTGGGTGTATGTGTGTGTGTGTGTGTGTGTGTGTGCGTGTGTGTGTGTGTGTGTGTGTGTGTGTATGTGTGTGTGTGTGTGTGTGTGGTTGCATGAGCGATGAGTGGGATTTGTCTGGGTTTGTTTTCGCTGATCGGATGATTGCTTCGAGATGAGTGTACATGTCATTGGCGTGAATTTTGTATTCATAGTGTGTGTGTGTGTGTGTATGTGTGTGCGTGTGTGTGTGTGTGTGTGTGTGTGCGTGTGTGTGTGTGTGTGTGTGTGTGTGTGTGTGTGTGTGTGTGTGTGTGATCTGATGTGCATGTGCTTGTAAGGGTACCCCTGCGTGTGGTACTGTTAATTATTATTTTTGTTATCATAATACATATATGCTCCGTTTGATATGTTGTTTGAATAGATTATATTACATGATTATGTCTCTGATTATGTACATATATTTTTGTTAGCGTCTCAAGTTTAGTCGTGTAACTATTGACGTGTTGTTATGTATTGTTAAATGTTGAATAAAACTAATTATCTATCTATGTATCTATAATACCAAATTAGAAACATGTACAAGTACGTATATTGATTGAATGGAGAAACTTACCGGTCCCTTTATTTATATAGTTCGAAAAGCACAGGCGCGCCGGAAGCAGATTTGGATTGGGGGGGCAAAACTCCAAGATGGCTCACAATTTGTGTGTGTAGGGGCTCATGCCCAACCACACTCTGGGTTGCCAACTTTGAGCCAGATGTGAGAGTGAGACATTGCAAGGGAGCGAAGCGACTGAGCGGGGGGACGGTGGGAGGGGGGTGTCCCCCCTCCCACGGTAGGGAGCTTTTGCATTTTTGGACTTGAAATTGTGCAATCTGGTGCATACCTAGATAGGAAATTCGGCTGTATTTGGGGAAGCGTGATATGATTTGATCGACCAGAAAGTTTTAATATATTTTTCACGTAGAAAACAAATAATTGACACACTAATAAATATGTACCTCAAAACACGCACACAACAACATAAACCATAATTATGCAACATTATGTATGATCAAACAACACACAGTCACAGGGGCGGATATAGCTTTTTGCTAAGGGGTGGGGTTTGACTCAATGACGATGCGGAGCATCGTCCACGAGCCGCGAAGCGGCGATTTTTTTGCTATTTTGAACCCCTGTAAGTGATGTCTTTTTGCTAAGGGGGGGGGGGGGGGGGGTTTGACCCAATGACGATGCGAAACATCGTCCACGAGCCGCGAAGCGGCGATTTTTTTTGTTGCTATTTTGAACCCCCGTAAGTGATGTCTTTTTGCTAAGGGGGGGGGGTTTGACCCAATGACGATGCGGAGCATCGTCCACGAGCCGCGATGCGGCGATTTTTTTTGGCTATTTTGAACCCCCGTAAGTGATGTTTTCCACATCACATTTTCACTTGGCAGCCCAAGGGGTGGGGGGGGGGGGTTAAACCCCCTAAACCCCCCCTCCCCTGTAGATCAGCCACTGCACAGCCAATAATGAGTCCCGAGGGAGCGAAGCGCCTGAGGGCTGGGGCAGGGAGGGAGGGGGAGGGTTTGGGAGGGGGTATCCCCCTCCCACAGTAAGAAAGATTTTGCATTTATGGACTTGAAATTGTGCAATCTGGTGCATTCCTAGATAGGAAATTCGGGCTTAAGATTAACTGTATCTGGGAAAGCGTGTTATGATTTGATATATTTTTCCACGAAGAAAACAAATAATTGACGCACTAATAAATATGCACCCAAACTCACACATAAATATTGTATTTAGTGTCATACACAGTTCCAACATAAACCATATGGCGCATGTATGATCCAACAACATGGCCTACAGCCAATAATGAATCCCGAGGGAGCGAAGCGACCGAGGGCTTGGGCAGAGCCATACGGGGAGGGTTTGGGAGGGGGTATCCCCCTCCCACGGGGAATATTTTGCATTTATATACTTGAAATGGTGCAATTTGGTGCACTTCATGCCATACCTGTGAAGGAAATTTAGAATCCGAGTTAAACAAAAAAAGAATCTCATCAGATGTTTACAACAAACTGATATAATCTGTTCGCGCTGCGAAGCGCGCAGCGAAAATTGAAAATGGATGTATAAACTAGTTTTTGAACGTTAGCTCATACATTTGATTGTGTCTTTCCCACTCTTTTTTATTTTTTGGGGAGGGGGGGGTGCTTTTTGTGGGGGGCAAAATTGCGTTTTGCCCCCCCACTTTTTGGATTGGGGGGGCGGCCGCCCCCCCCTGCCCCCCCACTTCCGGCGCCTATGGAAAAGCATGTATAGGAGGGAATTAGGCTAATGGTCATGTTTTTGTACGAATCTTTAAACTTCACTCCGAAGATCTTGTGCATGCTTAGTATATCTTGTATAATGGTACGTGTGTGACATTGGAGGTACACTCAATACAAAATTATTGAGCAAATTATGTTAAAGGTGCACCTGTAAAGTATCGGATGTTGCCCAAAATGACATTTGATACTTCAGTACTATAACAAAATCATAGTAAGAATATGTCCGAATGATGTGTGAAAGTTTCATTGAAAAGTATTTTTTTAAATATGAGCCGGCTTTTACGATGACGTTTGTGAGGTTTATGACCGTTCATCAACGCTCTTGAGCTGAATGATAGATACCGTCATGTTAAAGGGACATTTTAACAAATGTAACCCTATTTGATTCTTCTCTAACCATAAGCAAAACAACACGGTAAAAGAGAAATGTGGAAATGTGGTCATGTTCATGAAGTACGACACTTCACAGGTGCACCTTTAAAACCATGAGACCTTTACCCATATATAAACACTACGCTACTCGCGCCTCATGATCCTTATCAGCGGCTTCAAGATAACTGATAAGGATATGCAATTAATATACAATTAATAGTTATAATTGAATTATTCTAAATGTAATGAAAGATAACATGAAGCAATAAACCGTAGGGGATATCAGGGAATAACAGGGGGAAAATCCCGCGCAGCTTTGTACACATTAACATACCGAAGAAAGCTTTGTCGACTGGCCGATTAATAACAATACACTGCGTATATGTTATATTATTTGTCCCTGAATAAGAAATGAATTGCTTTTGCCAGATTCAATCAAAAGTAACGCTCTGTTTACGAAGCAAAGCTAGTTATGTAGTTTGAAGAGTCAACAAATGGAGAAGCATACAGGTGAGTAGTACTTGTATACCTTTTTTTAATTCAAATTACAAATTGCACAATCTTTTAGTTATTTTACCACAATTAGTAGTTATCATTTTCTACAATTGTGTAATTTCGATTGATGATTGGTACGGATTCACAAAGGAGATTTGTAGAGACCACGGAGTGCCATTTGTAAACTACTTGAGAAAAATGGAAAGTCCTTACTTGGTAACAATGTAGATGGTACACATTTTACGGAAATGCACCAAATTGTCTTCTCAGATGGTCAGATTGTGATATTTGCTGGTTAGCAAGCCCTAACAGTCCAATAGTTGAACATTATGAATTGTTCTCACTTGTATACAAGCAGCACTCCATAAATGTAGACAATTAATACAACCATGCGTGTGTACAAAATTCGTTTGTGAATCAGGGCCTATGTGTTTTCATTTCTGAACTCCTCTAATTTCCAAGTACATGTATGTCGATGGTGTATAATTTTATACATTTTTAATTCAGTTAATACAAACCATTAAAATGTCTTCTCAAGTCAGGCACAAATTGCAAGGGGGGGGTGGGGGGGGGGGGGGGGGGGGGTTCAAACACCAGTCCTGAAAACAGTCATTGTTTGGTCCGCGGAATGGGGGTTTGAACCCGCAATTGGGGGCGGGGGGATTTTGAAGACGCTTCTTCCGAGCTTTGGCTACCAGAATATCAATATTTATTCAGGACTGAAATGATAAAGATATGCTGTCAATGACTAGTTATAATAACATTATTTTAAAACTTAATGCAAGATCCAAATTAATGAAACAATCGTCCGCAGGAAATGATGACTTAGTCGGGGATTAGTCGGCACTCAGTAAGCACTTAACCCTAAAAGGCCTGGCTATTTGAGGTCTTCCTACGGCCGGGGAGGGGGGAAGGGGGGGGGGGGGGGTCATTATGCCCCCCCCCGTAATATTTGCACACGCATGATAAGATATAGAATACACTAGCAATTTTGTTTTTATAATTTCTTATGTATTTTTGTTTCTAATTAAAACCCGACAACGTCCTCGTCTATACAACTGGGTAAAAATGGCGGGGCATCGATGAGACGTTGGACACGACGGGTCTCGTAATTATAAGTCAAGGGCTAATCTGATCGTACTTCAACAGCTGTTCAACTTGATTTCTGATAATTTCCTACTTGGCGGGCATAATTATAAACTGTTATAAATCAAAGTTTAATTGCTATGCTAACATGCCCATTTTACAGGTACAAATGTTGAATTAATCAAGATAATTTCCAGGTCCTTTATTTATATAGATAATGCGATAATAATTGATAGCAGGGAATCAGGCTAAGATCATGTTTTACACGAATCTAAAAATTTCCCCCGAAGAACTTTTGCATGCTTGGTATAAACTTGTGTAATGCATAAAGAGCACGTTTGTGCGTATAATATACACCTAATATAAAATTATGTAGCAAATGATATATAATTAGAATTATATTATATTAAAGGTGAGCCTGTAAAGTGTCAGATATTGCCCAGAACGACATTTTAGACTTCAATCCTGTAACAAAACCATTGTCAGACATGTGCAAACGATGTGTAAAAGTTTCATTGAAAAGGAACATTGCTTTCCTGGTTAAAAAAGAGGAAATATGCGTCGGCTTTAACAACGAATTACTGTATGACGTTTACGAGGTTTCTGACCGTTCATTAACGCTCCTGAGCTTAATGATAGATATCATCATACTAAAGGGGCATTTGAAAATTGTTCGTGGAGTTAGACACTTTACAGTCATCTCTTTAATTTGTTTGATATTGTTTAGTGATTTAGGGAGACAAGGCTGCTATGATACATTATTAATATTTGGTCGATATTAACTATTGTATACACATATTGCTGATAACGTAACATGTTTGATTTACATTCGAATGATAAAGGCATCACAATTGAGAATATTCATGATTGTATGAAAATATGAAATAAATACTACAAAGAGCAGTAAATACTTCCATATAATGTACAATAATACAACACATACATGGAAATCCCAGAAAACACTAGAAAACTTCATGGGCTTGAACAATCAGACGTCAAACAAACATTACTTTTATTTCACTAAATTAGCAAAATCAAAGTATAAGAACATGCATGTTTAAAGGATCTATAACTGTTGAAGTATCCACAAACTAACAGAAACGGATCGATAACATAAATATTTCTGTAATCTTATGCCAAGCTAGTGGTACGCAATTCGGATGATAAACGTTTGATCAAGGAAAATTTTACTTTTCGTTCGCACTGATAAGCGGTTCATTAAAGGACAATTAAATCCAGACAAATTGTTGCATGCACTATAAGACACTACATAAAATAAATAGTCTCTGAAAATTTGAGCACAATCGGTCAAGAAATAAGAAAACTATGGCTCTTTGAAAAGAGCCATGTATTTCTTGAGTGACTCAAGTTGGCAACGCGCTCTGGCAAAGTTGTGGACAACTCCCCATACATTTTGTACACAAAATTTCAGTTTTGTTAAATTTTCTCAAAATGTATGTTTACCCTTCGTTCAAGTTCAACATATATTCTATAGAATGCTGTCATACATAACATATCATGAGTTGGGGGAATGGAAAAATGGGACTATAAAGAAAACTGTAAAAAATAGGAACATTTGTGTACAAAACATATGGGGAGTTGTCCACACATCAGAGTGCGTTGCCATTTTGAGTTCCCCATAGGAATAAATGGACATCTTCAAAGAGCCGTAGTTTTCTTGTTTCTTACCCGATGATGCTCTTACTTTCAGAGATTATTCTTTTTAATCTCTTCAAGACTATGACAGCAACATTTTGCTTGGGTTCCATTGCCTTAAAATTTCGGGAAATATAGCTGAAGAACAAATTGAACTTCTGTATTTCTTTTTCGTAGAATATAAAGCATTATTTCGTAAATCAGTTATTTTGTTGACGTATTCTATAGTCTCTGAATGTCTGTATGTAATGTAATGACAGTATCAATGGCGAAACTATGAGAGGAGAGAGAGAGAGAGAGAGAGAGAGCATATCCATGATAATTCAATTAACATAAAGCATCATCTTTTAACGAAATTAGAGTTTGTTTTGTAGTTGAGTAGTTGCATGAGCGATGCGTGGGTGGGATTTGTATTGGTTTGTTTCGCTGATCGGGTGGTTGTTCTGAGGTGGGGTGTACAAGTTTGTGCATTGGCTTGATTTGTTTGTTATGTTTATGTGTGTGTGTGTTTGTGTGTGTTTTGTTGATGTGGGTGTGTGTGTGTGTGTGTGTGTGTGTATATGTGTGTGTGTGTGTGTGTGTGTGTGTGTATGTGTGTGTGTGTGTGTGTGTGTGTGGTTGCATGAGCGATGAGTGGGATTTGTCTGGGTTTGTTTTCGCTGATCGGATGATTGCTTCGAGATGAGTGTACATGTCATTGGCGTGAATTTTGTATTCATAGTGTGTGTGTGTGTGTATGTGTGTGCGTGTGTGTGTGTGTGTGTGTGTGTGTGTGTGTGTGTGTGTGTGTGTGTGTGTGTGTGTGTGTGTGTGTGTGTGTGTGTGTGTGATCTGATGTGCATGTGCTTGTAAGGGTACCCCTGCGTGTGGTACTGTTAATTATTATTTTTGTTATCATAATACATATATGCTCCGTTTGATAATATATGTTGTTTGAATAGATTATATTACATGATTATGTCTCTGATTATGTACATATATTTTTGTTAGCGTCTCAAGTTTAGTCGTGTAACTATTGACGTGTTGTTATGTATTGTTAAATGTTGAATAAAACTAATTATCTATCTATGTATCTATAATACCAAATTAGAAACATGTACAAGTACGTATATTGATTCAATGGAGAAACTTACCGGTCCCTTTATTTATATAGTTCGAAAAGCATGTATAGGAGGGAATTAGGCTAATGGTCATGTTTTTGTACGAATCTTTAAACTTCACTCCGAAGATCTTGTGCATGCTTAGTATACTTGTATAATGGTACGTGTGTGACATTGGAGGTACACTCAATACAAAATTATTGAGCAAATTATGTTAAAGGTGCACCTGTAAAGTATCGGATGTTGCCCAAAATGACATTTGATACTTCAGTACTATAACAAAATCATAGTAAGATATGTCCGAATGATGTGTGAAAGTTTCATTGAAAAGTATTTTTTTAAATATGAGCCGGCTTTTACGATGACGTTTGTGAGGTTTATGACCGTTCATCAACGCTCTTGAGCTGAATGATAGATACCGTCATGTTAAAGGGACATTTTAACAAATGTAACCCTATTTGATTCTTCTCTAACCATAAGCAAAACAACACGGTAAAAGAGAAATGTGGAAATGTGGTCATGTTCATGAAGTACGACACTTCACAGGTGCACCTTTAAAACCATGAGACCTTTACCCATATATAAACACTACGCTACTCGCGCCTCATGATCCTTATCAGCGGCTTCAAGATAACTGATAAGGATATGCAATTAATATACAATTAATAGTTATAATTGAATTATTCTAAATGTAATGAAAGATAACATGAAGCAATAAACCGTAGGGGATATCAGGGAATAACAGGGGGAAAATCCCGCGCAGCTTTGTACACATTAACATACCGAAGAAAGCTTTGTCGACTGGCCGATTAATAACAATACACTGCGTATATGTTATATTATTTGTCCCTGAATAAGAAATGAATTGCTTTTGCCAGATTCAATCAAAAGTAACGCTCTGTTTACGAAGCAAAGCTAGTTATGTAGTTTGAAGAGTCAACAAATGGAGAAGCATACAGGTGAGTAGTACTTGTATACCTTTTTTTTAATTCAAATTACAAATTGCACAATATTTTAGTTATTTTACCACAATTAGTAGTTATCATTTTCTACAATTGTGTAATTTCGATTGATGATTGGTACGGATTCACAAAGGAGATTTGTAGAGACCACGGAGTGCCATTTGTAAACTACTTGAGAAAAATGGAAAGTCCTTACTTGGTAACAATGTAGATGGTACACATTTTACGGAATGCACCAAATTGTCTTCTCAGATGGTCAGATTGTGATATTTGCTGGTTAGCAAGCCCTAACAGTCCAATAGTTGAACATTATGAATTGTTCTCACTTGTATACAAGCAGCACTCCATAAATGTAGACAATTAATACAACCATGCGTGTGTACAAAATTCCTTTGTGAATCCGGGCCTATGTGTTTTCATTTCTGAACTCCTCTAATTTCCAAGTACATGTATGTCGATGGTGTATAATTTTATACATTTTTAATTCAGTTAATACAAACCAGTAAAATGTCTTCTCAAGTCAGGCACAAATTGCAAGGGGGGGGGGGGGTTCAAACACCTGAAAACAGTCATTGTTTGGTCCGCGGAATGGGGGTTTGAACCCGCAATTGGGGGCGGGGGGATTTTGACGACGCTTCTTCCGAGCTTTGGCTACCAGAATATCAATTTCTATTCAGGACTGAAATGATAAAGATATGCTGTCAATGACTAGTTATAATAACATTATTTTAAAACTTAATGAAAGATAAACATTAATGAAACAATCGTCCACAGGGAATGATGACTTAGTCGGGGATTAGTCGGCACTCAGTAAGCACTTAACCCTAAAAGGCCTGGCTATTTGAGGTCTTCCTACGGCCGGGGAGGGGGGAAGGGGGGGGGGGGGGTCATTATGCCCCCCCCCCCCGGTAAGATTTGCACACGCATGATAAGTGAAGTGTATAGAATACACTAGCAATTTTGTTTTTATAATTTCTTATGTATTTTTGTTTCTACTTATGTATTTCATTGTTTTTGTTGTTTATTTTATTTCTAACTATAATTCAACTATTTTGAACCCCAAAACAAACATATACAATGTAAACAAGACCAAATAACCAATGATATACCTCCTTTTACGAAAACTGATAATTATTTCATTGTGTTTTGTACACAAATCACGAAATTGAGCGATTTTCGGGCTGACATGCATAGACAAAAGGTCACGTGACTTTGTATCGGTAGGTCCGATTTTCAAAATGTTTGTTTTAAAATATTTTATTAGGAAATATTCTAAAGAAAAATCTAGAAAAAGGAAAGAGAAAGTACAAAATTTAGAAAATGATATAAGTGTAATTGAAAAAGAATTGGTAGAAAAGGAAGAAAGGGAAAAGGTTGAATTGTTAGAAAATAAAAAGAAGGAGTTAAAACAATGTTATGAATATATTAATGAGGGACTGAAAGTTCGATCTCGAGCATCTTTTTATGAGAGAGGGGAGCAAAATACTAAATATTTTGTACAATTAATGGAATCAAATAAAAAGAAGATAATAATTCGTAAATTATTAGTAGAAGGAGGAAAAATAAGTTTTGATATGAATAAAATTATTTGTGAAATACAAAAGTTTTATGTTGGATTATATTCAAAATATGATGTTGATGTAGGTATGTTTAATGATATTTTATTTTTTAAAGATTTACCAAAATTATGTTTAGAATCAATGGAATTATGTGAAGGTAATATTACTCAAGGTGAATGTATAAAGGTTTTAAAAGAAAAAAAAGGAGGATAAAGACCCCTTACAAATGACAAATTATAGGCCTATATCATTGTTAAACGTAGACTATAAAATTGTAGCTAAGGTGTTGTCTGTTAGGATTAAGAAAGTATTAGGGGAAAATATTAATATAGACCAAGTAGGATATCTTAAAGGGAGAAATATAGGAGAGGATATACGATTAATAGATGATATAATTTGTTATACTAAAACAAATAATATACCAGGGTTTTTATTAGCTATTGATTTTAAAAAGGCATTTGATACTGTTTCTCACGATTTTTTGCAAAAGGTGCTGAATACTTTCGGTTTTGGGACTTCATTTTGTAAATGGGTTCGTACTCTCTATAAGGGCGCTCAGAGTTGTGTATTTAATGGTAATATATCCACTGGTTATTTTAATATTATGAAAGGTGTAAGGCAGGGAGACCCCTTGTCCCCCTATTTATTTATATTATGTATAGAAACTTTAGCACGCTCCATTAAGACTGATAAAGAAATTTTAGGATTTATGTTTGGAAATGCACACATTAAACAAGTTTTATACGCAGATGATATGACGCTTTTTGTAAAAGATAAGGATTCGTTGATAAAATTAAATGAAACATTTGAGAAGTTTGCTTTAATATCGGGATTAAAAATAAATCGAGACAAAACACATGTTCTGCTATTAGGACCTCTTCATGGTAGAGAAGTTGTAACTCCTTTTGGTAAAATAGTTCGGTTGATTGAAATATTGGGTATATATTTCTCTCTGGATCCTGAAATTCAAGAAAGAGTTAATTATAAAGAAATTCTAAGTACAATTAGAAATTTATTAATATGGTGGAAACAGCGGGACTTGACTTTGATGGGAAAAGTTCAATTGATAAAGACGTTTGTGATTTCTAAATTAATATATGTATCATCACTCACCCCAGTACCGCCATGGGTCATAGAAGATTTAAATAGACTGACATTTGATTTTTTGTGGCATGGTAAAGACAAAATTAAAAGAGAAGTTACTTTTTTGAATTATGAAAAGGGCGGATTAAAAATGATTGATTTTAAATTATTTATTCGTACACAGAGAATAATGTGGATTAAGAGACTCATTTTGGGGGAATCCATGATGGGATGGAAAAGAGTTTTTAAATTTCTGACTCGGGAAGTAGGAGGTTTGTTGGTTCTTTTTTGTAATGTTTCATTTGATTTATTGAATTTGTCACTTCCGGTTTTTTTATAGGGAAATGTTAGAAGTTTGGATTGGTTCAAAAGATTTTTTATTAAAGGAAATTGGAAGTAGAAATGATTTTTTTTTAAATAATAGATTCATTCGAATTAATGGACAGATTTATTTAAATGAAAAATTATTTTTGAAAAATGTCTATAAAATACATCATATAGTTGATTGTAATGTCAGAATAAAGTCTGTTCATGAATTTATTAGATTAGGCTTAGACAGGTTAGAGATAGATATAGTAAAACAAATATTTGAAAATATACCATTTATATGGAAACAATTGTTAAGTAGAAATTATAATGGAATAGAGGATACTGAATTAAATTTGGAGTTTCGATTGAATGAAAAAGACTAGTGGTATAACTTCAAAAAGTATATATGCACATTTGTTAAATTTAAGGGTGGAGAAGTCTTTTGCAGTTCGCAATATACAACACTTATATAATGTTGTTGGAAAGGACAATGAGAATATTTTTGTACGTCCCCGAAAATCTACGCTTAGCAGTACACTGAGGGAGTTTCAATTTAAACTGCTCTATAATCTTATTTATACAAACAAACATATGTATACTTTTCATATGAAGAGCTTAGTACCAAAAGGCGCTAAATCCATTTTCCATACAAATTGAGTTAACGATATCAGTACATTAATGAGCTACATAGCCGCTATCTAGAAATCAAATTTTTAGGACTTTTTACACATTTTGATTTTGATTGTGTCACAATCAAAATCAAAATATGGAACGTTTCACTACTAGTATTATATTCCCATAGGCATATGCACAAAACTGGGCAAAGAAACCTATTTTTCTCGAAAGTTGAAAAAGTGGATTTAGCGCCTTTTGGAATGAAGCTCTTCATATAGTAAATAGTAATTTATGCTCTTTTTGTCATAAAATGCAGGAAACATATGAACACTTGTTTTTTTCTTGTGAAAAAGTAAAACAGATTTGGGTAGACTGTGGTAATGAGTTTGATTTAAAAGAATTACAAAATATAGATTGGAAAGGGGTTCATGTGGGAATGAAGGTTAATAATGTAGGGGAAGACCAAGTATTAAATCACGTTATACTTTTGATAAAAAGTATGATATTTGTTAATAGTAGAACGAAGGATTATCCTCCAACTATTAGAGATATTAAAGATACATTAATGAAAAATAAAAAGGAAAAAAGAAAGATAGCTGAACAGAGAGGGACGTTGCGTATCCACTATAGAAAATGGGACACACTTTCTGCTTAGATTATGAGACAGAGACACCAAATTCCGAGTGTTTGTTTTTGTATTTGTCTTTCTTCTCTACCGCCTCCCTTCCTTTTCTGTCTTCGTTTTTTTTATTCTGTTATCTTTCCACTTTCTTGCATAATTTCTCTCGAACTATAATGATTATTATTTAGTTTATGTTGATAACAGGTAATTATATAGATAAATAGTTATAATGGTGTATACATTTTTGGTAATTCTCCTTTCTTTTTTTCTTTTTTTTAAAGATTTGTGTATGAATACATTGATTGTGTTTTGTATCGGTTTATACGTTTATTTTAAAATGGGTTCTCTGTAATATAACTGTAATTTGAGAGAAAAGGAAACATTACTAAGGAAACCAGTGTTGCATTTAAATGATATTCTCTCAAATGAAATATATTGGGTTTTTTATTTTTATGAAACTAAAAAAATGATTTTTTGAAAATATGTTAAAACAAACCTACAGAAGTTGTGAATTGAATATATTAGGATCAGGATTATATCTTTAAGGATCATTTAATTGTAATTATATGTGGATTGTATACATCAACTATGATTTTAAATATGACTATGTTGAAAAATATGATTTGTATTGCAAATGATTTACATTGTATATTTGTTGTTCGAGAGAAAAATAAAATATTATTTAAAAAAAAAAAATAAAAAATATGCGCAAGACCCAAAAGAAAAAGTCCTCAAGCAGGGGCGCATCATCTTACCGCGTTTTGGAGAAATAAAAACACAATCGCGGAGGGGGGGGGGGGGGGGGGCATTATGGCCCCTGGCCTTATTAGGGTTAAAGCCGGAGTAATTTTGCAGAATACCGGTCAGTGTTGTAATATTCTTAGGGAATTATGGCAAACACCACATTCTGGTTTTGGTTTATGATAATTGGTACAAAAATAAAATCATAGTCTCAATGGTTCCTGACCATCTGACCAAAATGTTTCTAAGCAAAATGCTTATCATAGGGAACCAGGAACTTTTATTGAGGTGTGAACAAAACTGACGAAGAATGGATACAATGTGTATTTCTTTTATCATGATATGTCCACTGTGTAAAATGTTAAAATAGCATGGTGAATAAGTGTCAAATAATGACCTCGTAATAAACAAACTAACTTTGTACACAGTTAAAATTCTCCAATAGAGATTTCTGAATCCAACTACTTCATTCATATATATCTTTGTAACAAAAAAAAATCGTCTTTCGTTATAACCGAAACCGGTTCCATGTTTCTATTGGTAATATGTGAACATCGAAATATTATGTGAGAACCGCTAAGCGTAGTTAAGTTAATTTGGGGGATTTCGACAATGTTACTAGATCAACAGCCATATTGACCTGACAATGCCTTATATGTTTTTTGTTTTTTTTATAGAATCTGCGCTTTGGAGATGGATGTGGCTGTCCATTTTCCTTCAGTCGTGTATCGGTCCTGCTCTATCACAGGGTAAGTTAACGAATTAACTCTTTTATTTGGGATTACTCACGATTCCAGTGGTGTAGCATTGGTATATACATATATATATACGTATATACCAATATATCTCATTTTAGAATTATACAGAATATAAAAAGTGATCCTTAACTTATTTTGAGTAGTGTATCTACTCAAAAAAAGTTAAGGATCACTTTTTATATTCTGTATAATTATAAAATGAGATATTTTACTCCTGAATGACATCAACACACTGTAATCAATGTCACATGTATTGCATCATTTTTGTAAATCCAAAGAGGACACCATCTGGTCAAACAAAACATGAAAGAACTAGGTAAAACCTTTCTCATAGGTTGGGAAAAATACAAGTTAAGAAAAAGGTGATCCTTAACTTTTTTTGAGTAGTATATATATAAATATAATTGCAAAGAATAACCATAAATGATTGAAAGGAAAAATAATAGGCGTAGTTTAATCCCTTTAATCCTCAAAATGAAAAAGGCACTGGTCGAAACATTAGTCTCCGCCAGGACTCGAACCTGGGTCTTCGGCTTTTCGCTTGTTTAAATGTATCTACTAACAATTATTTAGATATTGGAAGAAACCAAAGCTGTATGTATAATTCACTTTTCGCTTGTATATGATCACTCTATTGTGATCCAGCTGGAGTAAAGGCGGCTTGCATTGTTCGTAGCTCCTTCCACATGAATCAATTGAGTACAAAGGGCCGAGATATAGGCTTGCCAATGACTTGAATTGGATCTGTCTTCATTCACACGGTACCCGTGACCTAGTGGTGAAGGCGTCAGCGTTCCAAGCACAATCGCACAATCGCAAAATTGAGCTGGAAAACCTATATTTGTAAAGGGGTAGTTTAGTTTTGGTAGAGAGGGCGCTGCACATGACAATTTTTTTTGTGAGATAATCAAAAACTGAGTGTCAAATTCGGGAGAACATGCAATTTTAATGGCAGAACAAACTTTATTTGGTAAAAATCGATCCAGAAATGACTGAAATATCAATAGATCTATTTGATCCGATAATTATTTGGGGGCCAAATAATTAGATGATTTTTTCCGAAAAATTAAAAAATGCTTGCACTTTTTCGAAAAATTTCAAAAGCGTTTTTTAAATAGTTGTTGATGATCTCTCTATTAAATCATTATTTCAATAAAACAACACATGCATAATTTTGTATGGCAATGGTTGAAACCGTGTTTAAATGGCTCTTTTTTTAATGATAACAGGCTGTTTACTTAGTCATTTGTAATTTTGTATACCTTTTCGAGCATGGTGGAGTTATAACAATTAGTTTATAATGTTACTGTCCATGTTTGGTTACTAAAGTTCAGCCTTACCAAAACTAAACTACCCCTTTAAAGCATGGGAAAATGTTTGTTTTGTAAAATTATCATTTGGTTCAAAAGAATATTTACATATAGAAATGTTCGGATATGAAAGTGCACAAAGTACAAAGTAAGTGCCATTAGCAATTTATAAAGTAAATGTCACCATGCATTTTCGGTGCTTTTTCGGGCCAAATGATTGAGAAGGAATAAATAGTATAACTCCCTCCCCATGAATCAATTGAGTACAAAGGGCCGAGAGATTGGCTTGCCAATGACCTGAATTAGGTCTGTATGCATTCACACGGTCCCGTGGCCATAGGCGACGAAAGTGGGAGGGGGGGAGGGGGCGATGGGGGGGGGGGGGGGCGATGGGGGGCGGCCTCCCCCCAAATCCAAAAAGTGGGTTTTGCCCCCCCCCCCCCCGCCAAAAAAAAAAGCCCCTCGCCCCCCCCAAAAAAACAAACAAACAAAATGAAAATAAGAAGACCAGTGTGAAAGAAAAAAATTAACGTATGAGCTAAAATGTGCTAATCTTACATTCAAAAACTAATTTAAAAGTTTTCGCGCGCGAACGGATTATCTCAGTTTGTTGTGTAACTTGCGTATGGTCTAGCTGGGGTGAGTTCTTTTTCTGTACCGGGCCTTGCAGTTCCTGTGTAGGCTGGCCTTGCTCTGGCTGCTTGTGTGACGTGCACCAATTCGCACCATTTCAAATATAAACATTCCAAATCTTCCCCTTGGGAGGGGGATACCCCCACCCAACCCCCCCCCCCCCCCCCCCCCTCTGGCTCTGCCCAAACCCTCGGTCGCTTAGCTCCCTCGGGACTGATTTGTTGTAGGCTATGCTGTTGCATCTTACATAATGTGGTATATGGTTTATGTTGGAACTGTGTATGACACTAAATACAATATTTGTGAGTGTGTGTTGGGGTGCATATGTATAAGTGTGTGTCATTAGTGTGTGTCGTTTTTTTCGTGAACAAAATATTTCACATTCTGAATCAAACCATGATACGCTTTCCCAGTTAATCTTAAGCGCATAATCTTTAGGTACACACCAGGTCAAAAAATGCTAAAGCTCGCAACAGTGGGTGGGGGACACCCCCCCCCCCCCCCCCCTCCCGCACCCTTCCCCCACTTAGTCATTTCGCTCCCTCGCAATGTCTCACTGGCTCAAAGTTGGCAACACTGCATGTGAGTGTGGTTGGGCATGAGCCCCTACGCACACATATCGTGAGCCCTCTCATGACTTTGACCCCCCCCCCCCCCCAAACCAGAACTGCTTCCGGCGCGCCTGCCCGTGGCCTAGTGGTGAAGGCGTCGGCGTTCCAAGCCGGAGACCCAGGTTCGAGTTCTGGCGGAGACCAATATTTCGACCAGTTCCTTTTTTTCATTTGGAGGATTAAAGGGAGAAACATTGTTTATTAAGCTACGCCTACTATTCTTCCTTTCAATCATTATGATTATTCTGTGCAACTATTTAAATATAAGAACACAATATTAGTGGTAAATGGTTGCAATAGCAATATGTTTCAAAAAATTAATTTTCTAAAACAAAGGGCCCCCAAATGTTGCACTTTCAGTTTTACTTGGGTAAATTTTATATACGAGTAAACATCTTTATTGAAGATTGCCCGACACAAAAAATCTATTATGTTATCCACTACTACTGCTGCATTGTTCTTAGTGACACCATTTTTAATAGCATGGAAGTATTTAAAACAATAGGCCTTTCAATATGAAATTGTTGGGGATTAGATTGGCCGAAGTCATGTCCTGTTTTCATCTTTATTGGAGTTGGCCTAAATCACTAATATGTTATGTAATAGGGTACTACTGGTGCATTGTTCACAATAAAACCAGTTTTCAAAAACTTACTCGTGTAGAAAATGTAACCACTATGCCACACAAAACTTAAAGTGCAACTTTTTTGTTGCACTTTGATAAAAAACAAATCATTTGTTGATGATGAAAATATAATGCTATGGCAACCATTTACAATTCACACTGTGCGTAAGGAAATTGCGCATCCATTACGCCTAAGTCACATTTGCTCTACGCCGACTGTACGCCGTAACCGTATATTATTTTACAGGCCGTAGGGGTCGCCGTAGAATTATAACTACAAGTTATAACTCTTTTTCATTTATACGGTCGCCGAAGCAATTATACACGCCGTAGCCATGGCTACCAATCCTATAATCTATATGGGTGTAGCTGTAGGGTCAGTCTGGCCACACGGTTGCCGTATGGCCCCCTGCGGACGCCTTGCGGTCGCCTTGCGGGCGCCTTGGGTCTGCCTTGATATGTGTTCAAATAACCTACGACAACCGCAGGGACGCCCTAAGGCAACCGTGCGTCATCACTTTAAAGGCCGTACGCCAGCCGCAGATTTAAAGGTCTCCACAAATTAAAGATACGCCGTGCGGCGGCCGTGGCAAATGTGACTGCCAATGCATGTGACCGTAGAAATTCTACGGCGGCCCTATTTTTGTAATTCTGCCCTCCCAAGGAAAAAAGCAGTATCTGACATTTTTGTTGATTTTCACTTTTTTGCAGAAAAATACTCAATAAACAATGCTCTTTCATGTGATACATTCAGTTTTCTGAAAAAAATTTGGGAACACCCTTTTTTCCCAACCCTCAAACGCAGTATCTACAGTCAACCTCCACTTTCCCCAAGGAAAAAAGCAGTATCTACACAGCTAGTCTCGCCACAAGACAAACAAATTATTTATAAGCAGACAATATGAAATTTATAAGCAGACAATATGAATAATGCGCATTTATAATAATTATATCTTGTATGAACAAATTTCACTACTTATATGAATTGCGAAGCACAAAATATTGAAGCAAATTTAACATATATAAGTGCATTTTGCAATACGACCAACATTCTTCTATAAAGCGCAGAGTTTGTGACAAAGGCTATTCAAGTATGCATGAAAGTGCGTGTACCTCTGCCACATTCACACAATGCACAGACTGACTGCGCACGGCATTATGATGCTGTGCAGTGTGTTAATGGCATGTGATTGTAATGCATACATACATGCAATTGAGTCATGTATGTACAGTAATGCAGTCCTATTCTTCTACTAAATTAAGCTCTTCAGTGCCAGCATGGATTAGTAAGAATTGTTTTATCCATAACATAAGGCATAATTCATCACCCTCCAAATTTCTATGTAGATACTGCGTTTTTCCTTGGGGAAATCGATCACGCACCGTGTTGGGAGCATGTAACATGCATTATTCCATATTTAAAGTAACTTAAGACTTGATAAGAGAGGGCGCTCTTTATCATTTCAAAGTATTGTTTTAACTCTAACTTATACACTTTTATAACAAATGTATAAACAATCATTTTTGCGTGGTTAATGAATACAATTCATGCTTCGTATTTTCTTTCATTGTGGAAATATGGGCCAATAAGTCCCTTTTTAAAGAAAAGTGTGACTCGCCTAGAGAGGGCGCTTTTTAATTAATCAAACTTTTTTCCCTTTAAAGTATGTTAATAGTACATACAGAATATATCCGAAACATTTTCGATTGTTTTATCCATAACGTAAGGCATAATTTAACACCCTCCGAATTTCTATGTAGATACTGCTTTCTTCCTTGGGGAAATCGGTCACGAACCATGGATTTTCCCAAAGTATCTACATTTTCATGAAAATCTCAAAATTAAACGGAAAATTCAATTGTTCATGTATGAAGAAAAATAGACACCTATATAGCCTTTAATCACACACTTAAGATATCTTCACAAGTTTATTATTTCCGAGCGGCTGTGGCAAAAACACAAAAGGGTCAATATCTCAGTTTCTAGAAAACGCTGAATCGTGTAGATACTGCCTTTTTCCTTGGGACGGCAAAATTGGTCGTATAAATTTGAGACCGTACGGCCGCCATGTCCAATGTGACTTATAGTCCAGTAGTCATCTCTAGGGCATAGATATGTTATAAGTACAATGTTTTTTTTTTTGCTATTCATGTTCTAAATAGTTTATAGAGAAAATTCAGCTTTGTTGCCACCTCGGCAACATTGAGCATTTTTTTGTATAAGCACTATAAAGATAATGAGCTAATTTGCATATTTCTGAAATAAGGTCAGAGGTCATTATAGCAAACATAATGAAAACTATAATTTAAAGGTGTTTTGGGGTAAGGAATCCATTTCCGATGCTTATTTGCGTGTGCCATGTGCACCCTGAAATCCAATATGGCTGCCCCTAATTTGCATATTTATGAATATTGTTGGTTTTTGGTAGTTTAATCCATTCATGAGCAAAAAGTACAGGATTTTATTTTTCAATCATGTTCTACACATGTATTCAAGATATTTAAGCTTTGTTGCCACCTTGGCAAACGACTGAGTAAAAAGCCTTTTATCATTCAAACAGAGGCATTTGTTTATGGGAATATGCAAATTAGGTGAAAAAGGAATTCAGAATCACACAAACGAATAAGTAAAAAGCCTTTTATCATTCAAACAGAGGCATTTATTTATGGGAATATGCAAATTAGGTGAAAAACCTAATTATGCTAATTATCTTTAAGACATGTGTAGAACATGATTGAAACATAAAATCCTGTACTTTTTGCTCATGAATGGATTATACTACCAAAAACCAACAATATTCATAAATATGCAAATTAGGGGCAGCCATATTGGATTTCAGGGTGTTGCCCATATGGCACACGCAAATAAGCATCGGAACTGGATTCCTTACCCCAAAACACCTTTAAATAATACTATTCATTATGTTTGCTCTATTCCTAGATAGCGAATGTCCTCTGACCTTATTTCAGAAATATGCAAATTAGCTCATTATCTTTATAGTGCTTATAAAAAAAATTTCTCAATGTTGCCGAGGTGGCAACAAAGCTGAATTTTCTCTATAAACCATTTAGAACATGAAAAGCAAAAAAAAACATTGTACTTATGATTGTCTCTAGGTCTAATACACGACATATAGAACCGTCTACTGGACTATTAGCCATTCCCGTTTAAATGATCAAAATCGGTGAAATACTTGTTGAGATATATGAACAAATCCTAGGGGGTACTTACTTTTTCTGAGTAGTGTATATCAAAATATATAATAATTGCAAGGAATAATCATAAATGATTGAAAGGAAGAATAATAGTAGGCGTAGCTTAATAAGCAATGTTCCTCCTTTTAATCCTCCAAATGAAAAAAGGCACTGGTCGAAAAATTGGTCTCCGCCAGGACTCGAACCTGGGTCTCCGGCTTGGAACGACGATGCCTTAACCACTAGGCCACGGGGATCCAATTCAAGTCATTGGCAAGCCAATCTCTCGGCCCTTTGTGCTCAAGTATTCATGGGGAAGGAGTTACGAACAATACAAGCCGCCTTACTTCAGCTGGATCACAATAGAGTGATTCAAGTATTAGTTAGAACATATATATATATATATATATATATATATAATGCAAGAAATAATCATAAATGATTGAGAAGGAAGAATAATAGGCGTAGCTTAATAAGCATTGTTCCTCCCTTTAATCCTCCAAATGAAAAAAGGCACTGGTCGAAAAATTGGTCTCCGCCAGGACTCGAACCCGGGTCTTCAGCTTGGAACGCTGACGCCTCAACCACTAGGCCCCGGGACCGTGTGATTGAAAACAGATCCAAATTCAGGTCATTGGCAAGCCAATCTCTCGGCCCTTTGTACTCAATTAATTCATGGGGAAGGAGTTACGAACAACGCAAGCCGCCTGTACTTCAGCTGGATCACAAAGGAGTGATTCAAGTACTAGTTAGAACATATATATATAAGCGAGAAGTGAACTAATACATACAGCTTTGGTTTCTTCCAATATTTAAATAATAATGCAAGAAATAATCATAAATGATTGAGAAGGAAGAATAATAGGCGTAGCTTAATAAGCATTGTTCCTCCCTTTAATCCTCCAAATGAAAAAAGGCACTGGTCGAAAAATTGGTCTCCGCCAGGACTCGAACCCGGGTCTTCAGCTTGGAACGCTGACGCCTCAACCACTAGGCCACGGGGACCGTGTGATTGAAAACAGATCCAAATTCAGGTCATTGGCAAGCCAATCTCTCGGCCCTTTGTACTCAATTAATTCATGGGGAAGGAGTTACGAACAACGCAAGCCGCCTGTACTTCAGCTGGATCACAAAGGAGTGATTCAAGTACTAGTTAGAACATATATATATAAGCGAGAAGTGAACTAATACATACAACTAACGCCTATTATTCTTCCTTCTCAATCATTTATGATTATTTCTTGCATTATTTAAATATTGGAAGAAACCAAAGCTGTATGTATTAGTTCACTTCTCGCTTATATATATATATATATATATATATATATATAACTCTATATCTAAATAACTATCATTATTATATAAACCTTTCGTTTGCTTTGTCTTTTTTTCACGGAACGACAAAATAGATGACATAGATATGAGGTTTACGTTGGCAAACATCTGTGCAGATTCGGCCACCCTCTCATGGGACGCAGTGCCGAATGCTTTTAATTACCTTGTCACATATGGCGAGTCAGGCAACCCCACCATGGCAGTCCCAACTCAGATGGGTACTATTATTACCATTTTGCGTCTTACTCCCAACACGGAATACGAATTCAACTTGCGTGCAGACACCGGAAACCCTGATAATCCTGTCTACATCTCCGGGGGAAAAATCTATGGGTGGACAGGTAAATCCTTTAATAATCACAAATTTTAAAGGGCAATGAAACTATGGCTTTCGGTTATTATTATCGTTTAGAGGATGAACAAACATTTGATTTAATACATAACTTGGCAATGTTGGTCTCCTGGATCCCATGAAATCCTTACGTGAACATACCCACATCTTACTAAATCTTACGGCGGCAAATGATGATGGGAGCTGCCATGTTCTTTCAATTACCAGATATGCTGTGCAAACTCTGACGTATGTGCTAATGGCCGAACAAAAAGATTTTCACTGATTCCAAAGCATCTACAAGTATTCAGACAATGGTTTGAATTGGTGCTATTGAAATGCATTAGTTCATATAATTGACCGTAGTCCGCACAAACCAAATAATGGCGGCCTCCAGTGCTTGAAGGAATAGTCGTATACCCGATAGAGTTTTCACATATTTCTTCCGAAGCAGATATTTGAGTCGGAGTAATGTTACATAATTTAACAGGCATATAACAATGTATAAAGTAGGATCAACTCTATTCTTGAGTAGCATTGCCCTTTAAATCATGACTGCGCTGCTGAACATTTTTTTTTCAAGCACTAAAAAACCATAAAGCAAAGTTATTTTGGTATAAGGAGCCGAATATGGGGCGGGATTGATTCAAATTTTGGCACAGACGGTTTATACAAACCTAAGAATCTTGACCGTTTGTTCCAAATGGGCGGAATGACCAAAATTATACGACTTACTTAAAACTTAAAAAGAATAAATGGTCTTGTTTGCTGATGAGATGTATTTGTCATGACAAGGCTAGAGAACTATACGAAATAACTAGAGGCCACGTGGCACTCCGTTTCATTAATAGGGACATACCCAGTCTAAACACCACACAACTCCTGGCATAATGCTAAGTGAAATGAATTGTTTTAACTGTCGATATACCGCGTGGCGCATCAAAAACGGAACGGAAAAGAAATGGAATGATCAATTTTCACAGGATAGATAATCTTTCACAGAAAAGTAAGTAAGGAAGTATGCAGGGGCAACATTAGTGGGGTACGTGTAAGGGGGTTCACAACATGCCCGATACTGAAACTAGATCGGGCGGGAGACAGTATTTAGACAATTCATTCAGAATTATCATTTAATGGGCGGGGTAAGGGAGAAGGGTTGATAGATGTAGGATGGGAAAGATTTCATGGGGGTTATCCTTCCTTTCTATACCCGCTATGTGTGCTTTACCGCAATATTTTATACAAAGAATGAACAGATTTTCCCTTCCCCCTCAACAATGTCAACCCCTCTCTGCCCCCGCATGCTATAATGTTAGCCATGAGGCCGACCTTTATACGGCCGGCTCAGGCAACAAGCCAACGTAAGTTAATTTGTTTCGCAATGCTGGTTTGTCTGTCCTAAGATCTCTCGTGTTCCTCATAACTACATAAACCCTTAGACTCTTTCTCGTTAAAATATAAGGCCGTTATTTCATTTTGCTGTGAAGACATTGATGGCGACCTGCAATTTCATACTAACTGTACCCTTATTTTATTTGATTGTTCTCATATTCAAGATGCGTCGGTGAGGTGTAAAGGAACATGCTTATCGCCGTCATTGATGTTCGTGTCCGTACTCCTGCGCGTTCACGTTGTTTTCTTCGTCATTCTGGTAGCGTGCTGGGATTCGAGAAAATATAATTAGAACGAAAGTTGAATGGCATATGCGCAATGAATAAATGATGTTGCTTCGCTTGGCAGCTGTCTATTGAATTGCTTTCAAAAGACGTCGCATTATTTAATTTGCATTTATTAGATGTGGTATTGCTGTGTTGGATAGTCTTACGCGAATAGTCATCATATTTTAAAATAATAGTTATTCGTGATGGTTCCCTCGGACTTCGTTTACGCAATTAAACTTTTCGAAAATATACTTTAAATATGGTTTAAACAACTACGGTCCACCGGAATGCCAATTTATTTTCCCCAAACCATTCAGCTATGGCACTAACGCATAAGATATGCCCGTTTAGTTGGAATCGGGCGACTTGAATGGAGACCAAAGCGAATTCGCTGTAAGTTATAGCCACTAAATCTTACCTATACCTACAACCAAGCGAACCGAGGTAGAGAGGTAGTGATGTGGTTTACTGATACGCTAGAGATACCTGGTTCGAATCCTATTTTGGTATATGAACTATTTTGGGTATTTGTTTTTCTTACGGTACTCTTCTTACAGTCATACAAGTAGGACATTTCGGGTATACGTGGTCTCTGACCAAAGTCCCTAATTCACAAGGATTTGCTGAATTGTTTGGGGAAAACAAATTCGTCACCGAGATAGTGTGACTGTGTACAAAATAAAACAATTTATATGTTTTAATAAAGTGTGTTTCATCCATTTCGGTATCATGTGAAATAATCACAGATGAAAGTGTAAATTAAACATAAGTATAATCAATGTTACGATTGTATACGCATAAAAGATCATTTATGGTAAAAAAAAAAACCTTTGTATATTCATTTTCATATTGGTAATAAATATTTGCGTGGATGGTTGCAACTTTGGAGGACAGGCGACAGGGTTCGTGGAAAAGGGTTTGAAAGTAGGGGGCTGACCACATTTAGCTTGGTATCATAGTTATTATTTGTTGCTTATGTATTTCTTTGCTTGAATTTCGGCAAATCCCTTCTTTATTCTAATGATTTCCGGAACTGGATCCCAGAAGAAACATCAGACACGTGTAGACAGTTAGGTAATCAAACAAATGTATATCACATTGTGAGATGCCTGAATGAGAATACTAATTAGATACCTTAAAATACCAATGTATATTGATGCATGTAATACATTAGACACGTTAGTAGTTATGTACCAGTATAATATACTGGTTTGATTGTTGTGTTATAATTGTTCACGCACATAATTATGATCTGCCTTATGATGCTTCCTTGGTGTGAGGCAATTGTGTACAATGCTGTTTTGTATGAAGTACATAGCAGGAAATGTATACCTTGATGGTAATAATGCATTCATTCACCCCTACGAATTGTATTGACTAATTGATTTGGACAAACAAAAGTAATAGGTTACTACAGCCAAGATACAGTGATAATATAAAATGGTACACTGAATTCTTTTGACTTCATTACGTGAACATTTTAGGCTATTGCGATTTACACTCCAATTTTATACTGTTCATATAACGGAAACTCTTATTTAAATGCATTTGAATTCGCATTTGTGTGTACGAGTTTGAATTAATGGGTAATATCATTATATTCAAAATCCATATAATTCAATGAATTTATTTAAGCAATTGAATGCATTGAATAATGATTTATATATCATAATTATCATACAATTTGGATAAAATCAAACATAGAGGAAACTGACTAGAAATATTTAAATGATTGAAAATGAGCAAAGAAAAATAGGCTTCGCCGGGAATCGAACCTATTTTCTTTGCTCATTTTCAATCATACGATTTGGATAATTGACTTGTACATACTTCCAATAATTGCTGCTAGTTTATCTGATTGTTTTTGTTAATTTGTAGCTTGCTTAGTAAGTGTTAAATATTAATTAAAATAATTTTAGATTTGACATTTGAAATTTGCTTTAGAAAATCAAATTAATTATTAGCTTTGGTTTTTATTCATTTTATGTATTGATATATAAAACAACAATGTTACTTTTTGTCGTTGGTTAGTGTTCACAGGCCGATTCGTAATGCTATTGATTTGTGATTATTATGTTTTTCTCTAATTATTATATTTAGATCTCCTTATACCACATCGTGAGTCACTTAAGTTATGTTGATGCTTGTAAATATCGCTGCACATGATACTGTAATGATTCATATGTTATATAGTATACAACCTTGACAAATTAATTCTTACTTACTTGCTTGCACTGCAGCTAGATTATGTAATATTCGTAGATCTTTAACTAGCCCAGTATTTTTAATGTCAATCATAATGATCTTAAATTATAAAGTTTGCATTAAAATTGCATGAGCATTCGTGCCTATTTTATGATCTACTTAAATAATTATTGTATAAATATATCAACGTTTCTTTATATCGTGAGTTCATTATTGTTATTTTCATGTTTGTAAATAGTGTTGTAAATCACGCTGCAATTCGGCTTTTAGTTGCGAATGTGAAATCTTTTGTTGAATAAATATCATTTTTATTATATAGCTTGTATATAACCCAGAATGTTTTTGCTTTTGTAATGATACATCTTTGTTCATTGAATGGTGACAATCTATTTAGAAAACCTCACTACTTGACTATTGTATAATGAATTAAAGGTTCTACAACAAGTTTACGCATGTTGACTTTTGATTCAATCTGTAGTGTACTTGTGTGCACATTTTAAACAATTTTACCAATTATGTTATTCATTTGCTCTTGAAATCCCTCCAGTTTGATAATTCCCCGGTGACATCATCTTGAACCTTGAACCTTGAAGAATTATTCTCCCAAAAGCGTGAACGCTATCCTGGAGAGGGCTGTGCAGCTTTAGTGATGTGCTGTTGGTGAAGTGATGGGGGTTGTTCTCCGTGCAATATATACAATGTGCAGGGTTCAGTGTGTAGGTGGATAGTTCAGTATTGGTCAAACTTAGCTTTAATAACCAAAACCTGCACCATTACGGTACAAAATAATACTTATAACTTCACCATGCTCGAAAAGTAGACACAATTACGAGCGACTAAGTAAAACCCCTGTAATAATTTAAAAAGAGCCGTTGCAACACAAGAGGGCGCTTTGTAAAAACATCACTGGTTTTTGCCAAAATTGTGCATCTATTTTTTTTAAAATAATCATTCAACATAGATATCATCAACAACTTTTTAAAAACCGATTTAGATTTTTTTTCAAAGTAGTCTTTGAGCATTTTTTTTTTAAGTCATATCCCCTGGTGAAAATTGTTTTGAATAAAAAATATTTTTATGGATATTTCAGCCGTTTCTGAAATAATTTTGATCAAATAAAGTTTATTCTGTCATTAAAATTGTTTGTTCTTTCAAATTCAACAGTCAGTTTGTCATTATCTCGCAAAAAATATCAAGGGGCACTTCCGGGAAATACCAATACTCAACGGTACCTTTAAGTACATGAAGAGCTTTCAAGCAAAAGGCGCTAAGTCCATTACGGTTAATATCGAGAAAATCTGTATTTGTCATAATTGCACACATTTGTCTACGTTTATTCATCAAATCTATACTACGGATGGAAGCGCTACCAATAAAGGTCATACAAATGGAAGTAAAAACATCCTGCGTACTGCATGTATTTTAGATAATTGTTCTTTTTTTTTGCGGGGGGGGGGGGGATTTAGCGCCTTTTGACACTGGCAATAGTATAGAATGTGTGCATGCCCCAACCACCAATCACACACACATACACACACCGCGCACGCACACACACAACACACACACACACGCACATGCACACACACACACAAAAAAAAAACACACAACATACACACACACACATACGCACTTTACAAATTAAACATACTTACTAAACTCAGTTGTCACAAAAATACATGAATCAAAGAAATGTCTCGAGTACTTTCACTGATATATATCGTTAAACAAAACACATATAAAACTTCCAGGATACACAGTATGCTTATCGCTATATAAAACATTATTATACTAAGGTAAGGACGAATGGGTACACTATCTTATTTATGACCCAACGAGTAAAAAGGGAAGAGGGAAATAGCAAGTAGTTATACTATACTGATACCTTCACATCCATTTTTGTTAACCAATCCACAATATTACGTAATAAATGATCATGACGAGGCGGATTTATACATGATCTTATTAAATGCATATAGATAACAAAACTGTTTACTATAAACATTATACACTATTGAATAATATTTCATACTTTGCAAAAGTTGATTAAGGGGAAAGCGTTCTTAAGTATGTTTATTATGCTAAAAATATCATTGGATCATTTAGGTACCAATATTAGGTATATTTGTGCTCAAACAAATTATACTTTTTTTTTCCAAAGATTATTGGGGCACGGAGACGTGCCGCCCCTACCAACGTAATCCTTATAAAGCGTCTGGAGATGATTACCAAAAATATAAGGCGAGTATATTATCATTATTATTAGCTTAACCACTGCGGAAATAATATTAGTATTCGATCGACGTAGGCGGGCTATGTCATAAATGTATTACCATACATATTACTGCGCATTACTGATTGACTCTAAACAATTTGCTGATGAAATAGATAAATCGGGTAAACACCCATTACTATCATATGTGAGATATCAATATTTCTTTAAACAAAATACACCAAAAATCCTGGGTTGACGAAAATCATGAATTTAACCAAATACCAACCAAAAAAAAGATTTTTTTTGTAAACGTAAAGGCCATTTTAATGATTTTTTTTTTATCTGAGGCGATTTTCTTAATTTGTATACATTTGTTCAACCTAAAGGCAATGTTGTTATGATTTGTTTGTAACCTCCACACTAACCACTTTCTCTACTGTCCCGATCGCAAAAGTAAATAATATATTATTCAATCTGACTGGTCCGAATAGAAAGTGTACTTGCCCTGTTACTTCTAGATCACGTTTAAACTTTAGGAGTTACAGTTTGCACTCGTATTAATTTGATCACGTTAGCTGCCCTTTAGGCAACCGGGCAACTAGATTAGAACATTAATGCTTTTTTACTTGGCCAACATTAAATAGTACTAGCCCTGGGCAAGAAGGTAGGCAAGTAGTAGTGTCAATTATTGAGCCATGATTCAACGATTTTGTAGTATTTTAACCATAATTAGGGGTCAAATATAATAAAATGTAGTTGTAACTTGCACCAAACCTGATAGTAAGAAAATGTCTAGTTTCTTCGCATTAATGTAACACATTAATGGGCTTCCCCAAATTAACCCCGTGAATTTGAAATATATAGTTACAAAAACTACTTTAAGTTCGTACAGGTTACTATAAACCCTTCACTTTTTTTATTGAGAAATCTACTTTAAAACAAACGACATGGGAAGAAATATATTGACACCAGTCATGGTTACATACTAACATAATATAGTGGTACGTATGTTTCATCTACAAATGTGATTAATCAAGTTATACAAAGACTTAGTACATGTAATATCATGAAAGCAGTACATTATGATTTTTTTTTAAAGAAATGATTCCAAATAGACCGCTTCTGTAATGTATGCAAATAATATGCGTGTGACGTAAGACTCCCTGTTGGCAAGCTAAACAATAGTAACTAGGTCCGGCAAGCTAAGTTTGCCGGAGCTTGCCGGACCTAGTTACTATTGTTAAAGGTAAAGACCAGTTTTGGAAACGCCCCCCTCTCAAAAAAATGAAATGGAAGCTCTTATTACCAATAATGTGAAAGAATATTATTAAATTAATATAGGATCATCCAAATTTTGCCAAGAAACCGCCTACTAACTGATATATTTGCAAAATTGTATATCTGTCCCAATGGGACAGATACACTATGTGTATTACGACGAGCGGTTTTCTTCCGATATTTCTGTATTTAACGATGCTTATCGTCGGATTTTACCACACAAGCCCTATTTCAATACATATTCAACAATAATGATCAATATAGATGTATTGGGCTACTTTCCCGAAACTGATCTTGGGCTTTAAGCTTGACAACGGGGAGTCTGACGTCATACACATATTATTTGCATACAGTACAGAAGCGGTCTATTTAAGCCACTCGAGTACCAAATTTGCCATTGGACTTACATGACAAAATAGTAGAAGTATAAATGTATAAAATATCCCAATATAATATAGGTACATCATACGTGCAGTTTGCGGGTGTAAATCATGTGACGACGGACAGCCAACCTTTCCGAAACGTCGAGTCCCTCGTACCACCAACCCTCTCTTTACAAACAAATATACCGGCGCTGTAGCTCGTATCATAACTACACGCTCAAAAATGTATACCAACAGTACTTTCCAAGACTACCAACAGTCCTTTTCACGACTACCAACAGTCCTTTTCATGACTACCACATTTTGTAGGACTATCCTAGAAAGTATAGCAACAGTCCTTTGCAGGACTATATAATCCCCATGGTGCAACAGCAAACCAAACGTATTATCTACTCCACCATGGAAGCCGTTACACGCAACATGCAATATACATACAGACGAAACGAGCATTATGCGTTGTAAATATTGGAATAGCAATATTTTAGTATCATCATGATCACCGGGAGAGATATTTGTATATTTATACCTCTACAATCATGTAGCTTTGATAAACATCTTTCATATATTTTTTTGTTTTTGTTTTGTGTGTGTGATGGCATCGCAGCTCATATGACTTACGATGACACTCACTGTCACGATTGTGATGATAATAGGTTTTCCCGCCCATTTTAACACTTTTTAACTCGCCATACCTTAGCCTACTATTTTTCCAAAATAATCACATATTTATTGCTGGATTTCGTTCATTTAGATGTGGGTATTCAATGACTGATCCGAGTTATATACGGTTCCATTAATGCACTAAATACGGCCATAATTATATGGACTTTAAAAATCATGAGACAAGAATGTATTCTTATCTTTACCTGCTGACCTGCGGATTTCTAAAAAGCTAAATCTAAAGATTATGGGGGCTCTGCCCCCTAAAGCCATGTAGAGGCTATAATGGTCCCCCCCCCCCCCCCCCCTCCACCAATTAAAGAGCTTTTTTCCCAAAACGCTTGCCAATTACGCCAAAAGTCTGTTGAATATAGGTGTCATACGGTTAAAAACAATTCCCCCCCATCATAAAAACCATGAAACAATAGACCGCTTCTGTAATGTATGCAAATAATATGCGTGTGACGTAAGACTCCCCGTTGCATTTAATAAGATGCATTTAATAAGATCATATATAAATGCGCCGGAGCTTGCGACCTAGTTACTATTTTTAAGCTTGCCAACAGGGAGTCTGACGTCATACGCATATTATTTGCATACATTACAGAAGCGGTCTATTGGCACTCTGCTGTGTATGCTTTGCCCCGTCACTGAAAATTGTAGACATGATATATCACACCACCCATCACCCCCCCTCCCCCCCCCCCCCCCCCCCCCCCCCCGCCCCACCACTACCCAATGGCAAGAAAAAGCAATGCATATGTCAGAAGCGGGGTGCGACATGATTCGGGGAAGCGGCGACGGTGAGCTATATCCGTTTCACACCACCCCTCACCCTCCCCCCACCCCACCCAATGGCAAGAAGAAATCAAATCATATGTCAGAAGCGGGGTGCGACATGATTCGGGGAAGCGGCGACGGTGGGCTACATCCGTTCGTAGTAGCAATAGTGCAGAAGGATGCTATTCCTCAACGTTACCGGGCATGTTTCTTTGCCATAGTACGGATGGGTCCCGTCCACTCTATCAACGTTTCTGTCATTTTCGGTGTCCCAGCGGAACCACTCGTTCGTGACGTTCATCCCGCGCACCTGTACAAACGAACGTGACATAAACAAAAAAACAAGAGTTGTTTAAAGAACCTACAGAATACAACGTACTTTGAAACTTATTCCATAATTGATAGGTCTGCCAAAAAAATCCGTGGAAATGAACACAGTAGTTATTTAAGGACTAATTTCTGATGCCAAATCTCACTTATCAGCCAGTTTACGCCCCACCCACATTTATGGTCAGGAATCGGCAGCGTGATTCACATGTGATTGACAATTAATTGGCTTACGTCATGACGCGTCATCTACAGAATTTAGGTCACTAGTCCGTTCTTTAGATGACGTCACATTTTGGCGAGTTAAAAGGGGCGTTCTCAGGACAATTAGATATTTAATAATTACCTCAAAATTTATTGATTTTTATGAGAAATGACTGCCAAATTATTTTTCTTCGGAAAAAAATACGTATAGAGAGCCGAGTTGTCAAAATTAGGCCATCTAGACGCTGTAGTTCCTTAAAGGGTACTATCTAACTTTGGCAAACGAAAATTCAATAGCTGTCTTAACTAAAATTAAAAGCAATTCAGGAGCTGGTCTGTAAAGAAGATTATTACTTGAAAATACCCTTTTATTTATGTTTGTTTGTTTGTTTGCTTTGTTTTGTTTTTGTTTGTTTGTTTTTGTTTTGTTTGGGGGTGCTTACGGGTTTGCATTATATTGTCTTTTCTTTTTTGAGGGGGGGGGGGGGGGGGGGGCAGAAGGAATTAGAAAGAGTAGCGAGTGATGAATACATGAACCTGCTAATAAGAAGAAGTCAGGACGATAGCTTCTGTCGAGACTGTGGTCTATAAAATATGTATTATTTTTATAATCGGGAATATTTAAGATAAAATCTGTGACAAGCAATGACAGGAGATATGAACTCAGGACATCCAGTAATCAAAAGGCTAGGATACCCTGGCCCCTGTTTAAAGTAGTATTGGGAATATGCATAATTCAATACAAAATGAAGGGTGTTTTAATTTCATTGTTTATTTAATTGATTTATTGACCAACTGTTTGTTTGTTAATGGTATTCTTCTGGCGAAGGAATGATTAAGATATATTTAAGCTCATGTGAAACGTACCGCTTGACACTGATCACTGTGTGGGAAAAGATAGAAATTGTCTTCAGTTGGGAGAACAATTTCTTGGTCGGGCGTAGTATCGTTTCGGCAGCAAAAGTCGATAACTGTGTTGCGGTAGTACCAGCCGGAAGGCACGTACCCACCATGATCGTTGGCGTTGTCATCGTCCTCATCGTCCCACTTCACACGGCCTGTCTGAAAACCTGGTGATTCAAAAAGGGAAACCTATAATTAAAATTCCGAATAAGTGCAAGCGAATTCATGCATACGCATTTAAGCTTCCGTGAATAGACACAGAACTAAAGAACAGGCAACCGACACTTCCATACACGTAAAGCACCGATGCGGCACGCACGACTACGAGCGACTGTACGTAGGACGCGCACACAATACATACACACATTATTACACGCGCGTGTTTCGTGTACGGTAAAACTTGCCAATTACACATCAAAACACGTGAAATTAAGAACAACAACAAACTTTCTAGATTGACTGCCATTTAACCACACACCCCAAAACAACAACAACAACCACAACAGTTATCAAAACGCCGTCTCGATGTACAACATAGGCGTGCCCAGGGGTATGGGGGGGGGGGGGGGGAGGGGGTTTATGGGTTCCAAACCCCCATCCCACCCCTTTGACGAGAAATTTGCTGTTTTTGCCCCTAATTGGGTGGGTGGGTGGGGGGGGGGGGGTTATTTAAATTCCCTTTACCACTTTTGAAGGTGAATGGCAGTAGTGGGAAACGCCCCACCCCCTAAACATGAAATGTGTACGCTCTTATTATCAACCATGTGAAAGAGTATAATTTTAGTCATATGGGATTATACAAATTTGGCCAAGAAACCGCCTACTAATTGATAATTTTGCAAAATTATAAATTGATCTACTGCGGATTGATACCGCCAACGCGGAATCGCACAAACGCTACGTGCAAATGAACGCATGCGTTACTCGAGATGTCCCCAGCTTGTCGATATATCCAGCCCAGCGCTAACGGCGCGGACAGGTGCGAATCGTGCGGTGGATATACACATTTCACGGGCGGGTATTGGATTTCTTCTATTGATTTTTCGGCTACTTTCCCAAAACTGGTATCGGGTCCGAGTCCACTTGTTAGTTTGTTGCGGTCTCGACCATCATAACCAATAGTCTCGGTCTCGAACATTTGTGGAGACGCACATCCCACCGCCCCGCCCCTCTCTCGCTTACAAAACTCCCAGCCAGTCGTCTCTTTCTCGTAATCGAACATTTGTCGGTGAATCTCGGTCTGGGCCTCCAATTTCGTTACGACGGCCGCCGACACCCCCACACCCAGGCCTCCCCAAATCAATCAACCTCACGTAATTGCGCGTGATGTCCCAAATAGTCGTATGTCAAAATCAATGGTAAATCTTTCGTATGAGTGATATTATGATAAATGTAACTTTGTTATGATATCTTACAAGTTTTGTCTACTAAATTATGTTTGACCTAAACTGTACTATATCCTATTAATGATACATTTCAGAGTACAGTGATTCTATCTGCATAATTATAGAGTAATTCGAGCGGCCTTTCATGGAAGTGAGCCCTCTACGTGCTAACGCAATGACTGGGGGGGGGGGGGGGGGGGCTTCTCTACCATATTTGGCATCCGCGCGCGCCCTTTTCTCCCTGTCCCGCGGCAGAGTATGCACAGCATTGGCCTACTTCCTTATTGCACGCAGTACGCGCGCGCT